>JAQGAA010000003.1:0-58529 GCA_034696425.1 Isotoma viridis
AATAAATTATTTTACAAAAATCAAAGTTAATATTAGGTAAGCCTTTATTAATATTATTAGCCAATTGAAATTGAAACGACATAGGCATAATCAGCACTGTTCTAGATACCATTAGGTACTTTACATGCTGCGAATGTAAAGCACTGTTCTGTTCTATTTTGTTCTGTACCTAAGTTAGAATGCGTAATTGAAATTGTCCAATAATATCGCCTGCAAACAATTAATTACTATAAAAAATAAGAATACTAAAAATACAAGAAAATTGTACGTATGCAACTCATCTAATTTCTCAGCAGAAGACCTATTTATTTACTTAGGTTTATATTTATAATATTAGAGATTCTGAGATTCAGAATGCCAAAAATTAAAAACTGAAAAAACGCATTGCATAAAAAACCGGACGAGACATAGGCAACATCCGGACATAAAATCTCTTAAAATTTAATTTTATCATAATAATTGGAAAATCCGAAAATGCTTAGCGTAATAATAATCAACATCAGTAATTTATTAAATAAATACGACTATACAAGATTTACTGAAGACATGCGCTGATTTTTAGGAAAAACCACGGTACGGGTTTTCTTTTACTCACCCAATTTTTCATGAGTAATAAAAATAAATAATGAATGACTATGAGGACTATGACTCAGAAGAGAAAGAAAACAATCAAAAAAGACATAATATTATTACAATGCCCCAGTGACTACAAAATAGAGTGTAAAAAAGCACAACAAATGGATTGCATAGCAGATGCAGATGGAAGCACACAGATTTTTTTTTGTTTTGGGGGAGTCGAGAGGAATTGAATAAATTGTAAATTCTTTATAAACTTTCCACTCTATCTGCCTGCTGCATGCTGCACTCAATAAATAAATACTTCCCTTAAATGTTCATTAAATATTATATGTTTAATGAGTGCCAAGTGCTTTTGTTTGACTAGTAGTGGTACAAGTTTTTTAGGAATAAATGTGTCGTTTCCGCCTGTGTCAATTGCCGTTAAATTTTGTTAAAATTTGACTGTCTCAAAAATTAAGTAAGTTAAACATTTTTTACTTAATTCATTGCACATTGTGCATTGTTTGTTGATTACGTGCAAGAGAGCGATTGTAAATTGTATTGGTCAATAGTTTCGGCATGTATTTTGTTTTCGTAATTTGTTTGTGTTTTTATTTATAAATGTTCGATTTTGGAATGATGATACCTAGCTGGGTTGCTTGTTTATTTATTTTTGTTGTTTTGACAAGTCAACAGACATTTAGTTGACAGTCAGTCAGTACACAAGAAGTGGCCAACATCCTTTTGGTCAGGGGTTTTTTATTTGTAATGTGTCGTGCATGTGTCCTTTTCTATGTTAATGCTGCTTGTGTGTTTGTTGTGTGACATATAATATTTGAAACTTAAAACCTGTGGAAAATACATATTTCCCCGAAATGTCAAAAGTAGTAGTCAGTAGTTGGTAGTTTGTAGTATAGTTGAATGCTGTACATTATATGACTTATAACAAGATTAATTAATGTGAAAATGGAGGTGTGGGAATGGAGAGCTGAGTCTTGGATTAGCGTAATTGTTTGTGTTTGTCTTTTTATTTTGTGGAAATATCTGCAAAGGCTTGTAGAGAGGTCAATTCATAGAACTCAGTATGCTGCAGTGACTCTGCTTTAATATCAGTCTTGTGTCTTGCTTATTAACAAGTAATTGATTGACAAAACTCATCAAGATCAAGCGAGGCAAGATCTTCTTTTGTTGTTTGTGGATGCATGAGTTCCATAAATTGTAATAGAAACAATCATATTAAATAATTACTAAAATTCCCTAATATTCCCCCACCACTGCCAATTGTCCAGCGAAACAGTTGAACGCTTACATCTTCATTTAATTTTTTAATCATGACACTCTGCATTTGTATTTGATTCACAGAAGCATTAGTAACGGACGGGGATCTATATTGAATCTTATAAGTTTTGACTTACGAATACAATACCCAAAAATAAAGAAGGATTGGTACGAATATGCCATCGTCTACCTTAGATCTGGTAGATTTGAGTCGGAGATTAAAGCAAGAGAAACTTTTTGTGGCCAACGAAAGAAAGGAAATTGAAGGGCTTAACCGAAAGGTATTAAAGTACCTTTATTGCTGTAAAATGGGTTCAAAAAATATAGAAATGAAAGATTTTCTGTTTAATTTTGTAACACTTGCAGGTTCAGCTACTTTCAACGGGACTTCTTCATCAAACATGGTTAACTGGTCAGAATCGTCTTGCTTTAGAAAACTTAGCAAGAGGTCCTGTCCCTTCACCTTTTGGATGCCCTTTCGTGTCTCCTTCTGATGGAAGTGGGGATGCAACTGAAAATCTTGAACTGGTACAGGCCCAAAAAGTTATTCATGCGAGAGAACTTCAATCGTACATTGATTTAATATCGCTGCTCCGAAGTCACCCGGACATTGTTGCTTTGTGTATAAGCACGTATGAAAAAGACAAAGGCTTCCTAGCTAGACCTCCTGGTCTCCCCAACATTAGTGTTGGAGATGTTCTTCAAGCGATTTTGAACTTGTATGGTAAGTTGAAGATTTCAAAGTTTTTTTCTAGCTTACCATCAATCACACAGTTAATAGATTGTTTTACTCTTTACAGGAGGTATTGGTGGACCGCTCATTGAAGATGGAACATTGCTCTTGAAACTTTTAAGCGTTCTAGCTGGGTACCAGGTAATTATTTATTAATAAAAATTTGAGCTTTTTTGTAGTTAACTTTAAAAACTTTCTTTGCAACGGATACATTTGAATTTGTTTCTGAATAAATGATTTTAGGTTGTTGGAGCTGCTGAGCCTAGAAAGGTTTTACGTCAAGGATCTAGTGCCTTCAGTACATTGTATAAGCTCATTTCAGAAACCATTCCATCATCTAGATTGTTTTTGGTTGGAGCCCTTCACCAACCTGTGACTCAATTTCTATCTTCTCCTGAATTGCACGGCCTGGGAACGAACTTTCCAGCTAGCCCTACATCAGCAGTAGGGTACTTGAGTGATTTTGCTGCAAATGGGCCAACTAATGGAGATATCGCTTCCCTTGACAGAACTGAGAAAATGGCTACACTCACTAAATTGTTCGTGGAAAGTATTTTAGACAACATACATGCATTCCCTACAGGTATTCCATTCATTTTTAAAGCAGATCTTCATTGGTGGTGATTGATTAAATGTGATAATCTTGATTCAATAAAAATCTTTTTGTTTTGTTGCAGGCTTGGCGTGGTTAATAAAATCGATTCACACTCAGCTCAGTTCTAAATATCCAGATAAGGATGTTCGTACAATTTGTAATGATCTAATTTGGGCACTTTTTATATGCCCTGCGGTCACCAATCCGGAACCTTTCGGTGTGACTGATACTCCTGTTGGATCCCAAGCTCGACATACTTTATCACAGGTTTGCAAAGCTATTGTGTTACGCATTTAAGTTAGGCCTTAACCAATTGTTAAAAATTTTATTATTCACAAATTTCAGGTTGCGACGATATTGCAAGCACTCGCGTTAAACCCAAGTGAAGGACGTGAAGCCACAGATCCAAGGCTGAGAGAATATATTAGTTACTTTGATGCAGTAAGTTCAAATTTTGTATTGTTTGTAATCAATGAAAAGCTATATTTTAAGACAAATCACTTATGGTACAGGAATCTCTAAGTTCAGTGCTGGAACATGTACTAAGTATTGACGGGTTACCGTCCGAAACTGGAATAATCTCGTCACTTAATAGAAGAACTATACTTATCCCAGAAAACCTACTACAGCCATTATTCACTTGGCTAAAAGAATGTCTGATTTTATTAGAGCGCAATGAAAAGTTGTTGGAATTAGAAATTTGGCCAACGTTAGTTAATCTGGCAACTGTGGTTCACGAAAGTCAAAGTCGCTCAGCAGCAAACAGTGCCAAATTAAGTTCTCAAGATTCAAAGAGTAACTCAACATCTGGTAGTAATCTGAGCTTATCAAGCAGTGGCAGTCCTTCTCATGCTGCCAACCTGTTAGCAAATGGAAGGAAAGCGCTTCTAAATAGACGCGGTAAGTATGCCGAATGAAACACTTCCGTCCCTAATTTAGCTTACAAAGAAAAGCTTACTAACTTCAAAAGTTTTATTTTCAATTTAGGGGAAAACAAACCATCAGGGTCATCAGGACCTGATCTACGTAGCGACACACCAACATCTGTTGTAGTTTTTCCTATCACTCATACGTCTTGGGAATGGGTTGGAATGTTGCCTGAATCTGAAGTTGTATCTTCCACGAAAGGAAGTAAGCTTTTAAATGGTGTACCTGATGTAGATTCGCTTCCCGGTCTAGAAGATCTTGATAATGAAGAAAGAGATGACAGAAGTAGTTTAGGAGAAAAAAGAACTCGCTTTTCATTAAGCCATGATGACGGATCTGTTGGTAAGATGTACAAATTAATCTAAAATATGCAATTGCTTGATATTTCTGTACAATATTGAACTTAGTTTTTTTGATTAGGAACAAGTGACAACTTGGAGGTCGAAGCCGTATCAGAAGCAGCATCTACGCACAGTGTTTCGTCGTCAATCGAATTAGAAGATCAGAACGACAATTTGTCAGATATGCTTTCTGCCAACGTTTCTGGAAGAGGTTCACCGAACGTGTCGGGCAGAAACACGCCACTTTCGCAAGCAGAACAGGAAGAAAATGCAAATCAGGAAGCCATTGATGATGATGACATCGTAATGGATGAACCCCAAAACGAGCCACCCCAAAACCCCAATCCTCCAAATTTGAACAATTTGAACATAAATGGACCTCGACCGAACCCATCTAAGCAAGCTCGCTCTGAAATTGAAGATAAGTTTTGTAAATTTGAAATCAGAAAGTTGTTTGGTGGGGATGAAACGGTTTCACTGGTAAGTGATACGTGGAGTACCGATGTCCTTGCAAGCGACAGTGAAATGGGAGGAGATGCACAGCAAGCCCTTAGTCAGTTAGGATTGCTGAATGTTGGGAATCGTAATGCTCCAGGAAATCCACCGGCTATTGAGCTGGCTGGTGTTCCAAACCAGGATGGTAATCCTAACAATGATACAATGTCTGAGGCATGGAGCACAGATGTTGCAGCAAGCGACATAGAAAGACTCAATGATTTTGACACTGATGATACAGCAAGTGTTGCACGGTCAGATGACACAGGGCGATCAGAACCTGATGGAATGGCTTTCGATACACCTCGAAGTTCGGGTTTGTTTCTGTTTTTTCCTTGGTTATCATAAAGAAATTGATCATGTAGATACAAAAGGAAAATATTGATTTTACAGTTTCTGGTGGTGGTCCATATCGAAGACCTGATCAAGAACCAGATTTGCTTATGTTTGATGAAATGCAAGCAAGAAATAACGAAAGTGCATCTAGGCACCCTCCTCCTAACTCATCTCACAGCGTTGACACGGCGTCCATCAGAAGTGCACCAGAATTGCCGATTCCTCTCTCTTCTAGCTCCGTCATGGACACCCCGCCAGCTAATGAATCGTTACTCATTCCAGGTAATTATATTTACATACTTTGATTTCGAAACAGAACCTCCGTCGTCATTGGTCATTGAAAATTGTAATTCGATTTAGACATTCCAACACCTGCGTCAAGTCAACATAACGTGTCGGTCACATCTTCCAATTCCCTACAAACACCTGGAAGCAGTATAAGATCGGGGGCTATACCTAAGACGATAAGTTTTGATAAGACAGCAGAACGTGGTGACCGTGTAATTTTTTCTGGAATTAGTTGTACTCTTTAATCTTAACTCTGTGCGATTCGCCATCAATTTTCATTTTGTTTTAGGAAAATTGGGAGGACGAAAATGGCCGTACTAAAAGATTCTTTCGAAACTTTCGATTACCTTTTAGAGGACGAAATCGCAAAACGAGAGGACAGGAAGACAGATATATGGACTGGGACAGAATGCCAGAAAATCCTTCTCTGTCTGTTCCAAAGTTCAGAAAAAGTTTTTCAGAAGATGTTAATACCCCATCTCCCAATCAAGGTATGTTATCATCTATTCAGGATGAATGTATTATCGAATTTATTGACTTACGCTACATAAGTATGCATTACTTGGCAGGATTAAATGAATCTTCGGATGAAATTCTTGCAAAATACCGAAGGAAGCCTAGTTTGACAGATTCAGCCGGAGATAGCCCAATGGGTCCTCAACGTGATGGAGGAAGTGGTAGTACTTCAAAAGCTGTTTCTGCAAATTCCTCGGTTGCTTGGAAAGACTCTTTAAAAATCAGCCGCTCAGACTTTATTTCTGATTCCAGAAGGAAATTGCGAAATGTTTTAAGTAACTGTGACTTACAACTTTCTCAAGTAAGTGTAATATTATTTTATCTCGAAGTGACTTATCATAAAATCGGATGAAAGAGTGACCAACTATAAAGATTTTTGTATATACTTGGTTAGACAGCAGATGCAACATCCATTGATACGTCATTGGTGAACCTACTTCGTGTTGAAATGGCTACTGCTATTTCAAGGGGTGATCAAGTTACAGCTGCTCATCTTCAAGAAGCCATGCGAACTGTGAAGCAGTTAGGAAGTGACGGGTAAGCTTTTTTATCATTCTAATTGACTAGAATCAATTAATCATAAATAATTTTCGATAATGTGTAGATGCCGGAAAGTTTTGAGACTAATGCGGGATGATTACAGACGTCGGAGTGATTATATATCTTATCTTATGAGAGCGAAACAAGGGCTTTTATCGACTATCCAGTTTCTGGAAAGGGCTACTGTTCGTGCCAAACACGAAGGGGATACGTACTCTCACTATTTGATAAATGAGTGTATTCGAATTTGGCTGGAAGAGCCCGCACAGGCCCAGATTGTTGAAGAGTTTGTTAAAGAATTCTGTCTAGCTACTGTTGCAGATGAAAAGACAGAATTACTGGAGGCATTCTTGTACAGACTTTTAGATCTATTTATTGGGCATAAGGGTAATTTGTCTGAAAAATCGAATTTTAATTAAAACTTAGTCGTATATGATCAATCCAATCCTTATGTTATACAGAGCTTACAGAATGGCAATTGGGACGAATGGAAAATGCTTTGGAGCAAGTTATAGTTTCTAAAGTTTATGTTCAGGCACTGTACCCGAATGGTGACGCTGATATTGAACGCGATGTGTACGTTATGTCTCATTCTAGTAACCTTCTCATCATAACGTAAAATTTTGTATGGATTTTATAATTTTATAACATAACAACATTCATTTTTTTCTGATAGTGCTTTTCATGAGTTTATTATTCGTCTGGGGAAGTTTATTACGCCAAGTCACAAGCAATTAAGGATACCGAAATCTCGCATGGGGGAGTGTCCTTGGCCTCCTGCCCAAAGAGAATTAAAAATGCTGTCAGCTTACAAAACCCCGTCGGATAAATTAAGATGTGTTGTGAGGACTTCATCCTTAATTATGAATCTATTGTCTTCGTCGGCAGACAAAGTGGTTTCAGCGGATGATTTCGTTCCGGTTCTCATCTATGTCATAATAAAGGTTGATATATAATGTTTTACATCGTTTCTTCATCACCTTTATTATTCTCTCGTATCCGAATTTTAACATGCCCTTTAAATTTATTGTTACAGGCTAACCCATCTGCATTATTATCTACAATTGCGTACGTAAACAGCTTTTGTGGATCAAGAATAACGGGAGAAGATCAATACTGGTGGACTCAGTTTTGTTCCGCAGTGCAATTCATTCATACAATTGAAGACCGTGCTCCTGAGTGAGGGGACTCAATTACATTGACTTGTTGTTAGTCTTCAGGTAATAGCACACCTGTGAATCTAGTGAACCCGCAGATTATTTAAAAAACAAGTAAATGAATTAATTGTAATTAACTGTATACGGTGAGTGATAAGTTGAGTTGAGAAGCAAGGTCGTTTACGAATAATGCAAATACCAAAAGAAATTAGACATTCTCTTGCTCTAAAACCCCCAGTGCAAAGCTCGCAGATAAATATGTTTATGTACAAGGTGCATTATGCTTACCTAATTTTCTAGTGAAATTTTAACTTAAGTGAATACATAATTAGAATCGTTCATGGCAGTGAAAGGTTTTTTTGAAAGTAAATGGTTATTCTCTGAATGAATTTTGTATGAGGATTTAATAAGCAGAAATAAGTTTTAATTCGCTGTATACATTCTGCCGAATTGTTAAGTCTTTCATTATGCACCCTTTTAAGATTTTTTTGTCACATTTTGCTGATTCGCAGCTGATAGATTATACCTTGCTAACTTTAGTTACTTAAGTTCAAATTCATGAAACCGAGGATGTTTGTAATTGTAACTCACGTCAAAATATAAATTGTAAAGTTCATCGAATTTACTGCTTTCTACAATGACGTAAATACAAGCAAGAAATTAATTTGAATTGACAAATGGATTATATGTCTATCGCAAACGAAAGTAAATTGAAGTTATTCAAAAAGTAATAACCTAATATAAATATTATATATATATAAATAAATAAAAATACAACGTGAATTCATTTTTGTCGAAGTTCTTTATTTTTCGTGACATAGTAAGCTTGTACAATTATTTTTCCAAGTTCATACTCGGTCCGAATTTTATATATTACGGATGATAATACATAATTAATTAATTTTGTTATATAATACTAATAATATGGTCCGAACAATATAATAAGAAATCCGCACTAAAATACACACACATTGCGTACGTTTCATCTCAAATTATGACAATTTCACACCATCATTCAGACCACTGACACTTGGTGACAATGATTCATTTACATACATGGCACCAACATAGTTATTTCATTATAAACCTATTTTCTTCTTAGTTTATATTATACAGTCTGTTTCAAATTTAATAATAATAAGGGAAAATATTTTTACAAAATAATCTTACCTCTAATTATTATGGGTATTTGTGTCTTACTTTATTGAGATGATAATATTGCAATTATTATTTAGCTACTGTGGCTAAATGTGGTATACACGTATATTAACATTGGCATATTATTTAATTTATACATAAACATAACATTTTCAACAAAGAATATATAGTAGACCGATATTTTTATTTCGATCCATACGGACCAAGAGAAGAAGTAATAATGTTACATATAGGTATATATTGTGTAAAAATTCAATAAATACACGTAGTATTATAATATATCATTACATTATGTTTTGCTTGCAAAAGCTTTCGAAGTTGAAGAAATCGTGTAGTACGAGTGGACGGCATAATAACAGTTAATACATATGAAATTTATAACAAACTAAGTAAGAGTATCGATTTCATTTACTCTTCGCTGTTATAACAATGTTTCCGCAGCCATTCGCTACAATTAGCATTTTCAGTTCCAGCAAACAGTCAACCTTGCTGGAACTTTTTTTTGCAATGTGCACAAGCTGGTTAGTTGATAAGGCCACATACACCACCGACTACCTAATAATAGCCCTTATTTTTTCATGTAATTATATTAACAGCCAACTCCCGAGAGCTTTTAACAAAGCCCTACTACAAGTAACAAGAACAGCGGAGAACATAGCATAAAATATGAAAATTCTCATCCTATGCAAAATACAAATTGAGCAACTCACTGAACATCTAACATTCTTTCAAAATCATTCTAAATAACACTCTCATCGAACTTAATACGATTACCATTTAGAGACTCTGCCATATCGCACTAAATGAAGCCAATATTATGTGCATTAATATCTCTGACGCAAACAGAACCAACACTTGGTTTCCATAAAACTCGTCTTAATATAATAATGAGAAAGTATAGAACTTAATAGGAACCTGTGAAAGGTATTATATAGGTAGTACCATTGTAACTTTAGGTTTGCCTACAATAACACCTAAGGGTCTAGAGGTCATCGTCGTGGGTTTGTTCAAAATAATAGGGACTTGTTACCGTTTTTAAGAGAGCTTTAAGCATGCAAACTTATTCATGAGACAACAAAACGTAAGCAGGATGTACGTATACTGTAAACTTTCCTTAGGTATTAAATAAAATAATAAAGGTGTATTTTATGTAGAAACTTCCATGCTTGAAATAAAATTCAACACATGCCTATTACCAAAGCTGACCAGACCACCATACAAAGGGATTACACTTTTAGTAATTAAAAAAATATCATTAAGAAAGTAGCATTTCTTATATAACAAATGCTTGTGGTTTTTGTTTTTACATAGCCAATCAATAGTTAATCCCAAAGTTATTTTGTTTAATAATATGTAGGAATATAATTTTAGTGATGTTTTGAAAATATTTTTAACAGAGTAAATTTTTGCAAGGTAAATAATTTATATTAAAGTATGGCAAACAGGTAAGAGTTGAATTGAATTCAAAAACCCTGTAGGTGGTAACTTTTCCCATGCTCATAAAAAATTTATATCATTCTGAATAATATTTCACATTGTAAGTGTAACACTTGAGTCGAGTCATCTAAGTCACCAGACCACCATCACTATGAGACTCATGAAAAAGAGTAAAAAAAAGTATACCTAATATTATGCTAAATTGCAAGAGACTGAACTGAAGTGCTGGTTCACCCTTAATATTTTTATTCTCTGATGAACAACTTTCTCCTGTCTCGGTTAGGGCACAAACAGCTCAATAAGTTGTAAGAGGTGACAGGACAGGGAGAACTTGAGCCGCTTTGCTTTTGTTGCATTGTATTCATGACGGAGATACATTACACCAGGGGATTCGACTGTGATGATGACGATGCTGGTGAAAGTTTTGTCCCTTTTTTTCCATTCCATCTCATCCCAACCAACTAACTCTTCTTATATCATGTAGTGACTATGTTGGTGGAAAAAGCTGTTTGGTATTCTTCTGATTGTGATATTCGAATAGAGCACTTTGTGAAAAAGTAAAGTTTTGAAAAGTTCCTTTCTCGAAAGTAGTAATATCAAAGTATACTAGTTGATAGTAGTAGTAGTAGTAATACGTAGACTTGCTTCCTTGTAGTTACTAGTTTTATGCCCAAAATGGAATGTAGGTCTCAAATCACTGAGGAAAGTGAAAGTACTTTGGAATTCACAATCCAATTCACATACATACCAAGGGTTAGGTACATTATCCACATGTTCACTTGGTTTTTCTGATGTTTCAAAGAACACAGGATGAGATGATAGCCAATATGAATCAAACTTTTATTGTCAGTTTGGATTCAACACTGGAATTCAACATTATACTAGTAACACAACTCACTTAATCCTAAAACTTTCTCACTTTCCCCGTTGTCCAGTTTTCCAAATCGCTAAAAAACTATGGAATAAAATATTTATCGTTACTTTTTGTTCTGTTGGTCTGAGGTAAGCGTAGCAGCGGCAGCCGCAGCGCTGCCATTGTTCGTGGTTCCTGTACCTCCTATACCACCCCCAGGACTATTACTACTACTACTACTACTGCTACTACTACTATTTGTTACAGTAACTGCAGCTACAGCTGTACCACCAGTATTACTGGAAGAATTTGCATTGCTTGGTGGAGGGGGTGGAGGTGGCGGCTGGGGTGCAGTTTCTTTATTTTTATTTGCATTCGTATAGATAATTTTGCACTTGGTGCGACCATCTAAGATTTTCTTCCACAGCTCAAATTGTTCATGATAAGCTACCATATGCATGCTGATGAGCCGACTTAAGGCACAAAAGCCAGTTTTATGGAAGTTCACTTTCTTATTAGCAAACTCTGCAATGTTCATCCTCTTTGTTTTTAGCTCTTGAGCAAGGATTCCCGTTGTATAGACATCCTCCAGCTTTAAGTAAGTTTTCTCCATACCTTGAAATAAAAAAGAAAGCATTCAGTCAGACGTCGTGCATTCTTATTGTTTTCTCATCAATCAACTTTTCTCTTTTTCTCACTTTCACCACAACTACCTAGTTACTCCTGCTCACACACGAGGCTAAGCTAATAACACAACTACAAAATAAATACACAACAGAAAAAGAATAGTTAGTACATAGTAACGCTTCAACTGGAACGAATGAATGATGAGGAGCAATGAGGTGAGGTGAGAGAGTATAGGAAATCAATACCATTAATACTAATACCTCATGGACAGTTAAGGCCCGCAAGACTTGCTTGGCTTGCTGCTATACAGCATAATATCCTATCCTTCGTGATACCACCGACTTTATCAGTATTGTCATCACAAACATGAAACTATTGTAGAAATAAGCACCTCGCTAGCCCAGCTCCATAAGGTAACTAACTATATGCTTCAATGAAATCGATTTGAGTAATGGAAAGAAATATATCGGTCTCCAAACACTCTTCTCATAGGTACCTCCAGAAGAGCCCGGTATTCACCTTTTTATGAGTAAAAGCCAAGTCGGTCTGTTCTAGTGTTAGTACTTAGGTGAAAGTACCTATTCAGTGAAAGCAGTGAGAGCCAAAGAAAGCCATACTTTTAGTATAGTCATGTAGTCACGCAGTCAGAGGTAACTACTAGCTATGCAAGAAATCCTATGTGATTGTGTGAAGGTAATAATTCCCAAAAAACGGATTCTTTCTCTTTTATCTCTCTTGTATTCTTATACCACTACTACTGCTTAAAGTTGCATCACTAAGAGAGTACAAAGGCATCTTGCTTACTTCTACTACTACTACCCTTGAACAACTCAATGCATCTGGCTCATTCGTTCCTACCCTTTTATGTCTGACTGTCTAAAGAGGTTAGTCGAACTCGATTCGATAACAATAGCTTACGACTTTCCTACTTGTACAAACGGTTGTAAAAAAGCGATGAAAGTAAGATAGTGGTTTTGGGTGGGATGCATTTTCATTTTCATCATCGGTAATAGGTAGAACCTAATAACATTTGGCTGGTTTAATATAGATTATGAGTTTTATGAAAATTAAAATAAAGGTGATATAAAGTATTAGCCTGAATCTTAAGACACAGTCAGAGTCAGAAAGGTATTATGGATTTATGTACGAATGTGTACTTGAAGAGCTTTTTTTCTATTTCATTTCTATCTTCGTTTTTATGCTTCTTACCTTTCTCGAAGAGAGGACGAACAAGACGAGTGCTGAATAGATAAGCAGGTCCCGTTGTGAAATCAGGGTAGACAGTCTTCCTATACTGGGGAAATGAGATGTAGTACTTGGACTTTTTATTTCTCACTGGCTTCCATTTCCGTGCCAGACGCCCGTATAATTTAGGCTGTTTCTTGTCTTCCTCCTTGAACGGACAGAATAAAATAGAATATAGCATTTATATAAAGTACAAACATATTATTAGTGAAACGCTTATACTCTTCTGTAGTGTGCATGTCACAATCAGGGTCTTATTTGGATTAACTTTACCTAGCCAAATTCTTAAGAGTTTTTATCACTCCCTTTTGAACAAGAATACTCATTCCTCTTTAAAAGGAAATCTCTTTAAAAATAACTTTGAAATAAATCTATGTTTCATGATCAGGCTGCTTTAATAGCTCTGAATCACAACAGTTAAGCTTGATTTATTATTCCTGGATTTCTCTATCTTTTACAACAAACTTTGGATAAAATCACTTTCAGTCGTGGCTTCATCATCATTTACATTCAAGACTTCATTTGCATAAAATAATTTCCAAAACGACCATCATCTTCATAATGATACAAGAGATTGTTTCACTTGCATTTCCGTAATGCGTATTTCTAATGTAGTATGTAAATTTGAGTAGGGGGAGCTCAGGCAATTTTTATTGTTTAAATCACCAGGTAAATTGCTTTAAGGAAATGATCAAAGGAAATAAGTAAGGTAGTGAGGATAATGACGATACTTATGTTACGAGTTTACTTAATTTATAATAATATTAAAGACCAGTAGCGTCTGCCAACTTACCTCGATTTTGTCAATGAAGCTAAGCAAATTTGGCACGTTGATAAACATGTCATCATCAGTTTTGAGAACAAATTCCGATTGATTGCAGTAAGTATCTACCCACTCCAAGGCTGACATTGTCTTCAGGGTGAGGTTATCATACGAGTCCATGAAATTGGCCACAATCATATCATCATAAAGATGCTTCTCCATCTCGATCCCCTCGAGAATAGTTTCATTTTCTGTCTTTCCTATGAAAATCATGATAAAGTAGTTCTTAAATTAGTGAACATTCATTAAACTACTAATTAGTTGCATGAAACATGTGCTACCTTTTATTAAAATTACAACTATTTAACTACTAACTACTATGTTAGTAAACATCAATTTGTGTACTATTTACTTCTAGACACGTTTCATCTTCCATTATTCACACTCATAATATTCTGATTATGACGCAACAACAACTTCAATACAGAATGGATTATTGATTTTTTATAAACTGTAATACTTTCAAGTCGCTTTCCATAATTTGTGAACTAACTCAAGAACATCTACATACACGACGTACAATCAACTACTAATTTATTATTAGAGGACGTTCAAAATGATTCATACTTGGAAAAAATGATTGAACTCGTTAATATTCATTTATATTTATTAGTTTGCTTGAATGTATTCATAAATTAATACCTATTTGGTCTTTGTTAGTAAAATAACACTTCATAATATTATGAATAATATGTTGCTAAATAATTTTGTTATTTTAAATTCTCAATCTTTTTCGCAACATCATCATCATTTAAGTAAGATGATTTTAGAAAAATAAATGTATTCATGGTAAAACAATTGTAAACGAATTATATCTACAGACTACCACTAACACATCGTGAGACTTGCTTATGCACTGTTACTTTTTTATACATGCCATACCGGTAGTAGGTGTGAAGTAACTTTATTTTTCTTAACTCAGCATTACTAAAAACATGCACACATGCAAATCATCTTAGACTAAAATTCATAGAAATTTTAAATCCATTCGAATGTAATGTTTGTTATAAAATTAATCCCATGTTAAATTAAATCAAGAATTAATGGTTATGTTCTAAACATTGCATCATATTGTCAAAACAAGTGAAGGGACATACTGACATACCGACATACGTACTTATAAAAACTGTTTATTTGACCAACCCATTTCATTCCATATGACTCAAACTATAGCAGATGCTTACTGACATCATTGCATAGATTCAAGGTAAGAAGGATAACTATAACTAAAAGTAAAAATGTAGTAAATCAGCACGAGTTTTCATCCCTATATTCCATTCACCAAGACCTAAAAAGATATAATTTAAACTGAACTAAAAAATGTATTTCAAGTTACCACACAGAATGGTTAATTCAAAGACAAAAATGTTGAAGGTATAAATTAATCAGGTATTTTACAATCTCTATTTTTAAATTTATAATATGTCCACCTCTATAATGTTGTTCTCCTTCTGTCATATACGAGTTAATCATAATTCACAGCAGCATATCCCTTATAATTGATTAATAGATTCATATCCGTAATGATTAATGTTACATACTATTAGCATATTGCAAAATCTTTGAACAAAAAGAATCCAATAATTTGCTAATTGCTTTAAAGACCTTAATCATTTGTCGTATCGGAAACCTAAAGGAATAATACCTAAGTATTGTCCTTTTCATTCTACGTATTCAATGCCTGTGGTCTCTTTACTGATTCCACCATCAAAGTAATTAGCAAGTGAAATCTCATTAATTATTTTTATTCACGATTTTTAAATAACTTATGTAATAGCTAGATGTTTACCTAGACTTAAGAGATATTAAAAATCCCTTTATTCGCTAAGCTACTTCAACAAGCCAATGCGGATCTGTTAAAAAAGTTAAAATAGAGAACATAAACCACAATAAAAGATATGTATAAGACAGTCAGTAGTGATTTTGATTGTACGTCGAGGCTACCCTTATATTATACAGTGAATCAGATTATCCAATATAGAAAGATCAAAAATAGCATAATCGATACTACACTACATACTGAATAAAAAAGGATGTTATAAAGTGAATACTACTTGAATAAATCTAGTCTCTACTTGGCTATTGATTTATGATTATTATGTTGTATACAAGTATTGGCAATAGTTTACAATTCTCTGATACAAAACATAATCAACGATAACGGAAAGACTTTGTTCGTGGTAGTTACAATAAACTAGTCTGCCTCGAAAGACTTGATAAGGTAGTTAAGTACTGTTGATTGTATACAAGTAGGTAGATACTTGACTAGCATCCGCTATACGATGCAAATATTATTATTATTATTATTATTGGGATTACCTATTGACTTGCTTTTTTCATTTATATATTATTTTATTATATTCTAAGCTAAAATTCTGTACTATAGCTATGACTTGAGTTGACTGTTATCTAGCCAGTTGGGCAAGGTGAAAGTTACAGTTAGATCAAAAATTGGTTTAAGGCTATCACTACTCGTCTATCGTATTGGTGGTAGTGGTAATTTTTTGCACTGTTTCTATATTCAATCGTGTCAATATTAGCACAACTAATTCCCACTCTCTCCAATAGTAAAATTACTATACAGTAAAATACGTTAGCATACTTGGTTAAAAATTACGCAGATTTGTTAAACACAGTCAACCTAGTGACAAATACTAAATGTGATTGATAACAATGCCTGATTGCTGCAGTAGTGCTAATAAGCTGACTTTTTAACTTTATATGCAAATAACCTTCGTCCCAACAATTTTTCACATCACATACTAAGTATGTGGACTGGGTCATATTACTCATATTATAGAAAAGAGTATAACCTTCAATGTTTATTATTTACGTATTAATGTATAACTAACTATTATTAGTAGCATATTTCACATGCTTTGTTATTTTATTTTAGTTTGTTCACAAACCTATTAAGAACGCCATCGAAACATCAAGGCGCTGAGAATAGTGACCCCATGTGAGTCTGATGGCATCTCGGGCACTGAAATGTCCAGGTGCTGATGTGATCAGAATGACTAATCTGATTTCCAATCCATCATTTGGACAAATTGGTGGATTAGGGTAATTAAACCCAGGTTCATAAATATCCTTTGTCCATACTGCATTTTTTGGGTTGTGGGAATTCCCAGATGCAGTAGACTTGATAATATTAGAAGTAATTGGATTTCTCCTACTGACTACAAAATCGTGTTGATTTAAAGTTGGAATTATTAAAGCGTCTTGACTTGGAATTGTTAGACTATGGCCATCCGCGTGCACTTGCACTTCTACTCTTCCAGGACTTGATTTACTGGCCTCTGCTGATCCTGCATATCAAATATTTTATAAAGGTTCATATTAGGTAACATAAAATAAAGTTAGAATTTAATAAACGCAATAAAACATTTTTTAGCAATTTTTCTGGTTTCATTAAGCTGTAAACAACTGGCACTATATATTTTTGTTTCAAAGAATTTGATTTCACAACTTAATTTTCTAAGCTTCGCATTAAAGTCTAGTATTTCAGAGTATTCCATACTGATATAAATGAAAAGGTATAGAATAGATTTCTTCAAAGTTGGCATAAAATGAGCTGGGTTGCATGCTAAAATAATTATGCAAAAGATTACCAGCAAGCTTTATCACAGATCTACAAAAATTACGCCTCAAAGCCACCACCAATTACCAATAGCAAGTTACATATACGAATCAAGCCTCGTTTACTTAAGGAATAAGGAAAATTCAAGATTATCTTTTGTCTAGCTATCTTCTTCCAGACAATAATCAGTAAATAATCACCATCACCACAGTTTTCCACACATTCCACACTCATCAATCATAACATATAATCTTCAAGTACTCTTCATAAAATTTTGTTTTGTAGCTTTCCCTTACTATTAAAGATTACCCCATAAGCAATTTGCAAGACCATTACGTAATATTATGATAGAGAGAAAAAATATTATAGTTCTACAACACGTTCCTTCCCTAAGCCGAATCTTCCTACGTTTTTTACGTTAAAAAAGCCATTAATGAAAGATTTTGCTAAACTAAAACTAAAACAAATGTTTTTCAGCAGCCAGATAGTAAATGCAAGGGTCATCATTAGCCAGTTTATATAAAAAAAACTACAGATTTTTGGTAACTCTTGACCAAACCGGAAACTTACCCGAAGATGCATTTTGCGGTTGACTGACTCGCAAATCGACTTGAGGAAGCGGGTCCGTCAATGCAAATGCAACCCCGGCCACATCTGATATTGCATTTGCTAATAGTTTATTTTGAATCAGTGTATTGTTTATACTACTGAAACTCCCCGTTGTTTCACCTAATAAAATTCATTACAGTTCTTTTATTATCAACAGCTTGTCCTCTTTTATTCATTAATTTTTTTCTTATCTTATAAAACTAATCTTGTAATGCCTTCAAGCAATTTATATGAAGAATTAAATGATCCCTGCATATTCTCATGATTTCTCATTCAATCACATAGATTTAAATACTAACTTTGTTTCATCGCCTCGGGTATTCTATGAATGATCACCCTTTCAATTAAATCCTCTCTCAATAGGAGACTTCTGATTGAATTTGAAACAATAATAAAACAGGCCTTGCTATATATATGCTTTTAAAATGTGTATACACACATTACACATAATACTCATCATCAACTTTTCATAAGATTCAAATAGACAACAACATTCCATTGCTTTTTACAAGTTATAAAACAAGAGTCAGAATGACTAAACGGATGCATGAGCAAATACTAGGACAAACCACAACTGTAAAAATGAACGCCACAAGAATCACATCATACACGGCTTTTCTCGATAACAATAAAACATTGAACATATATAACTAGCTTTTCATAGCTTTTATATTATTACCATTTGTATTGCATATTATACTACAATTTATTATATTCCTTCATGATGAGATTAGTTTTAAAGTTTCTTTGCTATTACTTCAACGAATTGATAAGAAGTACAATGTAAAAAAAGGTTTACGATGGGTTATAAGATTTAGTAAGTAAATAATAATAAAAAAAGACATACCCCCATCAAGAGTTGAGTCCACATAAGAAGGAGAGGTCAGGAATGCGGAATAGACGAGAAGAAGACCGACCACTGTCAACACCATGCATGAATGGATGCATCGTAGTCTCATAGTGGCCATCAGTCATCTGAAATAAAAGATTAATACACAATAAATAAATTATCTTTTTTATCATAATCATCTTCCTTCTAGGCAAATAGTATGAAATAAATATAATAGTTATTTCTAATTGTATAA
This sequence comes from Isotoma viridis, assembly GCA_034696425.1. Lineage (NCBI taxonomy): Eukaryota > Metazoa > Arthropoda > Collembola > Entomobryomorpha > Isotomidae > Isotoma > Isotoma viridis. Next base: position 19,182 of record JAQGAA010000003.1, read on the forward strand.
AAAGTTGAAAATTTAATGATGCTAAGCACATACATCTTCTTCCTATAGTTTTCTTTTTATGTAAAATATACTAGGTACATCTGACCGTTTGTAACTAGTTGTTGATACGGTTTTTGTCACCCTTATCTCAAAGTACATCCCTAGATAGAGTTTTTTGTATAACTCTTTATTGTAGTATTTAACTGCAACAGAATTTCTATCAACTTATCAAGTATTCTATATAACTACTGCATGTCACTCAAATCATTTCCATTATAATCAAGGTAGATTAAATGCAGAGATAGACAAAGTAATTCAACTATTCTTCTTTGCCAGGAAGTTAAATGCACTTATAATCCCTTTTTATTTTTATTATGCAACACACTAGTAATGTAAAAGTGCATGCAACTTTAAGCGTTGTATAAATCGTACGATTGGAACTGCAATACAAAATGCATCCCACCTGAACAATGACCTTTGAGGTATTAAAGAGTTAGGTAGTATGTAGCAGATTTTTTGCAGAGATGATTTCTTGAATTCCTTTCTTCTACCGAATTATTTTTATCGTAGAAAGCATCTACTAGGGCTTGAAGGATACCGACTAAAAAAGTAAATGCGAATTTAATGAGGATAATTCAACTATAACTAATACGGAAAATCCGATTTCATGTACCCTCTCCTAGGAAGGATGTTTGCGTTGTTTTGTAAGTAAAAGAATCTGGAAAAAATCTAAAAAAAAATACAAAAATTGCTACTACACTACCTTGGAATCAGTTCACTGTAAAACCATTAAATTTTAGTGAAGAAGTATATTGTACCCATGATACCAACGAGATGGAATATTACATGAATTAAAGGTATGCATGCAATGTTTTGAACCCAAAGTAAGACCGAATGGGAGTCAGGTGAGGTAATAAGACTGGAATCCATGATTTGCAAAAATTCATGAAAAATAATGAAGGTGAATAAAGTATTATGGAATTTTGTTTAGAATCAGCAGAACAAACAAAAACGCAGTAAAGTAAGTTTAGAAGAACCCTAATGAACGTGTTTTTTTACACAAAATATTCCCATTGTCATTTCCTTCCCACGTTCAATGTTCTTCTTGTGTTCATGTAGAAAGGGAAATGTTTAAAAAAAATAAACAGAAAGAAGTACAAAAATCAACCTTCTGTTCAAGTATTTCTTTCTGATGTATTTTACCTTCTGCCAATAGTATTCCTAATGTTAGTTCTTATTTTGTATGTAGTAGCAGTACCAGGCTTGGTAAGTTGTACCGGAGAGAACCACGTTTAGGGAGAAAAAACTTAACTTCCTTGCTAAAATCCCTTATTTTTTGCTCTTTCTTCGTAAAACATTGTTTTGCTCTTTTATGAACTAAAAACTCAATGCAAGTTAGATGTATCTAAACACATTTCAAACTGTATAAAGATCTTTTATCTCTATTTTTACAACCGTTGAAAGAACACAGTCAACCTACTCAATTGAGAGTTAACTCAGGATCACAGAGAAGAGATCACACGGAGTGCTTCAATGTTTCTTATTAAATCAGGAGTAAAAGAGACAAAATCTCATTTTTATGCTCGATGTGAATATTTAAAAAAAAAACTATAAAGACACATAAGATAGCATTAAGATTACAGACATATTCAGAGGTATATGTGTCTCTTCAACTAAAGTAAAATAAAGAGTGCATGAATTCAATTCGTAAATTCATAAAAATACAAAAAAGAATGTGGTTGTGAACACATAACCTTGAATTAGGTAGGTTTGCTTGCATTTTACACTTACAAGTAGATCTATATAGATAAGTTTTTGCTAAGTACTTAAAATTTCGCATGCAATTCTATTGTCAGTAGAAAAGCAAATATCCTGTAGAAATTTTGTTACAGAAGAAGAGCTATGTTTTCATGTATGTATTTATGATTGAAATCATATTTGCATTATGCTTTTTTATTATTTTGCCAAGGAAGAAATCAATTCGCAACAATCGTATCGAACAAGCTCGTTTAATCATAGAATAAGCAAATAAAGTACATTTTTTGTTGTATTTTACTACAAGGGTTGATTATTGACGCCGGTCTATGTCTATAATGATGACATGAAGACACACTTGTTTGTTACTTAGAATATATTATATTTAATCATTATTCTCCAGATTTTACTTTTCTTCCATGAGTTGGTAGTTATAAATCAATGGAGTTTTTACAATTGTCAATTTGAAATTTCACTTCAAACAAATAAATGTAAAATATAGTTACGAGAAAGGGTTACACTTTGGTGTGAAGGTCTTTTAATAATAAAAAAAGTTGAAAGAGTTTTTACTCCTTACTGTGCTGAACCCACTTTCTTTTGTTTTTGTATGCTGACGTCGTGACGTCTAATATATTACAAAATGCAATTAACTAATTGTCAAATATTTAACCCACATGAAATGCAGATGTTTGAGGGTGGAGTGGCACATGTATGTGGTCAGTAAATGAACAAACTGTGAACTTCTCAAGGACTATTAGTGCGACTGAAGAAAAGAATTTGTTATAAAATTGAAGGATGACAAACCTCGCACATATCATCGAAAGTAAATTGTCAAGTTATTGTTTTTTATATTTCAAACGCCCAATTATTTACATTTCTCCATTATGACTCTCTCATGTCTCGTAACAATGTTATTATTACACATTTACATAAGAGTTTTAATTTCAGTATTAAAAAATCCTCGATTTTTTCCATAGACTAAAGAGAGAAGATTCTCTTTAGTCTATGGATTTTTTCAATATGGATAACTTTTAGAATTTTCATCATTAACTTCCGCCATTATGCAGATTGAGGTCTGCATAAATAAAACAAAAAATGACATCAGTCTGAAGTTGAAACTACTTTACAGTTTATTACAAAACAGACAACATTGTTATACAAATGTCAGACTAAAACGTGTATGTACCTACCTGGCACACTATTCTGGAAAATTCCTAATAGAACTATTTACATGATTAACAGTCAGCTTTGATTGATACGTATGAATGCTGGGGTATTATTTTGAACAGATTCAGAAGGCCATCTTTTCTAGAATGTGACATTTCGAGTGAATTGTATCGCTGAAAATGTCATGAAATGGAAACACGAAATGTTTTCATGTAAACAAAATAGTGAGTGAGTAGCATTTATAAAAGCCAGTGATATGTCCTTTTGGTCAGTCAGTTAGGACAGACGATCTATATGCAATGTCAGTGTAAAGGGAGCGGAACAGTTAGGACAAGTAAACTATGTTGTTGTGTATAGATAGGATAAAACTTCCTGTTACAGTATTTTATACATGTGTGTCACTTTATACAATTTTTTATAAAGACTCCAAGCAAGTAAGTTAAATGCAAGGACGAGAGCTCCCCAGAGGAGTGAATGAATATTGTATGAAATAGGTAAAAGGACTAATACGACTTAATACGACGGGCCAAAAGTGCTGCAGTAGTTTTACTTTTTAGATATAAGACCATCTTCAAGAAGAGAAGTTTATTGGAAAAATTTTTCTAGTCCGTTGGAATATTGTGTGGAGTAATGTGTAATGTGATTATGTCATGTGGGTGCATATTTAATGAAAAACACATTCAGGTTTTCTAGAAAAAGAACCCGTTCGTTTGATCAATATTACTTTTCCTATATGCGCAACCATGGGGTCGGGTCGCTTGCATGGTGATAAAAAGGCACCTGTGTACCTGTAAATCTTATTTTCATTTTGAACATATTCTAAGGTGTATTTTACTATTTCCGGATTACGATTTCCAATTTTTTGTAGAAAAATACTTCAAATAACACCGTTGATTTCAGACGATACAACCACAATTAGGAATTGACGAGGGAATTCGAAAATTCGAATCCCTAAAATGGTAGATTTTTAGTATCGTTTTTGATAAAATATATTGAAGCGTTTTTAAAAAATTCTTCAGTAACGAGTCGTTTTAACATAAAGCTTTATTATTGGCAACTTTATTTTTGAAGTCTCTAGTCTAATCATGCGGGAATGAATGATGATATAATATCATTGATGCAAGTAAAATTGAAGTGCTTTTCCATATCAAGTCTTCGAAGCAAGTGCAAATTTTATTCGGTATGTTGGTATGTATTTATTACCTTTACAGAATATTTCTTTGCCAGAATCTTAAGCTGAATAGTGTTTTTTATTTTCCTTTTTATACTAAATGAAGCCAAAAGTCATCATCTTAATTCAACGAGACTTGGCTTTCACTTGAATTACCGAAACAGGAACTCCCCTGAGTTCCATTTGGCTCGAGAATTGATGAATCGTAATGTTTCTTAGGAAAGTAAGCATACAGTTTTTTCCTAGGTTCTCTTGGAGTGTTAAATTCTTCATTCATTGATGCTATGACACAATGACATGCTGCTAGTTAGGAAATATTTGGCAAATGCAACCATTCCCTTATATTCTCCTGCTACCACTACCAAAATTATCTCATTTCAATCGGTACTCAAAACCAGTATGAACTTATACACCACCTGAGACTCAATTTGTGTGAATATATACATTTTCTTTCTTAATAACAATATAGTCACAACCAAGTGCAACTCACAAATAGAAGGGGGAAAGAAGAAACCCGTAAACCGAAACATGATCTGACACATAAATGTGAATACTACTGAATTCTATTGCAATACACTCGAACATTCAGAGTTTCCCAAAGAAGGATAGTGCAATGTGCAATAAAGACAAATGCTTTTTTCAAGAGGATTGTGGTCAACCTAAATTTCCCCTACACAGTCGGAATCCCAATAGAAAGGATTTACCAGCTTAATGTTACTACCACTTACTTTCGGGTTTCCTGCGGGAGAAAGTATTAACAGTCTTCACTCTCTCTACCTACAACCACTCTTTAGTAGCTTTATCCACCACGAATGCATAACATAGACAAACACCTTTTACACCTTTACACAAGCCACTCGCAATCTTTTAGTGTTACCAAGTCTGACACTACTGACTTGAGGTAAACACCTCAAGTACATAATGCTTTTCACTGTGTAAAGACGAAATGCCTAAAACTACACACTAACACTTGAAAGCATTTACAGAAAGTTAAACTTCTACCTTAAAGACTAAAAGGAAATAGGAGTCTATTTACTAGACTTCAATAGATTTCCTGTTCTCTGAGCATGGTTCAGCAAACCTGTACACATCTCGACTATTAACAAAAAGGTGCATGTCCAACTACTTTAGAACGGGAGATTTGCTATAGTAAAGCACCACTGCCACCCCAATTGAACTTAAAATCGGATGCATTTACAATGCACGCCAGCAAACTTAAGATATGGCTCATTTGTTATCTAACACTCTCCTTGTTCCTCGCACTTCATGAAAACTTAACCGATTCTCTGCAAAACTTAGGCCTTTGTTTTTCTTATGCATAAAAACTTGTTTCTTAAAGTGGTGAGCCTTGACTTGATACTATTAAAATAGGCATAAACATTATGGTCCATCAAACGCTGTTGTAAACTGGGAAGCTAGGTTAGATTATCCAGCTAATAATGTAGTTGTTCTCCATGTGTTGCACAGTGTATGGATTTACATGCTTAAATTTACCTAGTTGTTAAAAATGTTAATGCCTACTTATTAATTACGTTTTTAAGAAACTACCTAATTCCACGTGTAAAACTCTTTTTGCTTTGATTGCTCATTTTAACGGATGGAAAAACTTGTGAAAAAATGATAAATCAACAAACCGATAGTAGTGCCACTCCGATTTCAATACTTTTAGGGTTTAACAAGGTTATTTAAAATTTAAATGAAGACAATACTCAAAATATACTTTAATTCAATCACGTACATATTTCTAAACTCCAATACACACAAAGGCTTGAGCTCTTCATTAATAACATACTAATATATATTATTTAGCCCTTCAAGGAGAAAGTAAAGTCTGAAATGATACTAACTTTACACGACCACAAATGAAGTATGTAACGAATGAAACATGTAATCAACACCAGATTGCACACTTCATAAATGGTTAAAAATAAATTTGATTCGATTCTGTTCCATACAAAGAAGGGGGAGTAAATTACATGAATTTCATTTTCATAAATTATGTTAAACTTTCCTCTTCATTAAGATTCATGCATCAAATCAGAGGGGAACATTATTATTACTAGTTATATATGAAATTCAAACTCGATTGAGTTTACAACTTTGCAACATAATAACAAAAGACTAGCCTTCTCACTCACAAACTCATAGGAAACTTAAATGTTTTTCATATTCCATTGTGCATTATGATTATAATGTCGAGGATGATAAATAGCCCAATGCAGTTCCTTGTAGTATTATCACATCAATTCTACCGTAATAATAATGAGAGTATTACACAAAGCATTTTTTGCTTTAAGTCCATGAATGTATTTATGAATACCATCACAATACAATAACTTAATTCAAAATTCCTAATCAAGATCCCATCTATATCCAATCTAAAAATGCAATCCATTCCTGAACGTACGACTTAATTTGAAATCATGAAAAGAGCTCCAGCTAACATACCCAGAGTTATATTGTATTGCAAATAATATATATTCACAACTCTTTAAACGATCTGACTTTATCTAGTAAATTATCTACTCAGAACATGCATAATTTGACACTGCTATAAAAACTCATGCTAGATAAGTGTCCCTCAAAACTTATAAAACCCCAGGGATAAAATAATTAAAACTTAAAGCATCCCAAACGAATTGTTTCCATACAAAGTCCATACTTTTTTATTTTTAGCAAGTCTCACTATAAAAGAGTATTATTTGATAGGAAGCAAAAAACAAAAATAAAATTTTTATGAGAAACTCACTCGTAACTGTCTAGTAATTGTAGTGATTGTAATTTGTAATCATGTAACAATTAGTGGTGTTGGTTAGATATTCGTCTACACTGCCGTCATCTCTACTTTTTTTCCTCCTCGATACAAAAGATGTATATAATATGCAAATTATTTTTTTTGTGTTAAAATCTCTTGAAATGAGGCTAAGCTCAGATGATAAAGAGACACAACTCTGCCAACATTGGCATAATATATTCTCGTGGTGGGATTAAATTATAGATTTGGTCAAAGAATTGCAATTTGTGTGGTGTACTTGGTTGCATATTATTGCATTGCATGGGAAAGCCTCTATACCTGTGTCCACAGTATTCGTGAATGAATATATTTTTTTTAAATTTAATACAAAACCTAACTACACGCTATACATTTTATTCCATAGTGTTTTACTACCTTACTTTTTAATTTCATAACTTGTAATAGTGAAACTTTATAAAACTGAAACGATTTTTTAGACAACTCATAATATTATTTATTCCATATTGTAAGACCAAGAAGACAAAGGAAGATGAATGAATGGATGGACAGTCACTGTATATAATCAAAAAGGATAGTAGCATTAAGAAAGCATGGTATCATCAGAGTACATGCAATATTTAATTCTGGCTTGAATCACTAAAAGTTGCAACATAACTAAAAAACGAACTATAGAGTCTTAAGAATAGTTTCGACTCTTTTTGTACATACACACGGCAATCTTTTTATTAAAAGTAGAGACTGAAGACTTTATATTGAAAAGTGTAACCTGTAATCACAAATTATGATGTATTCTCAGTCAGTACATTAAATATTGTATTGTGTTATTTACCTATATATAAATTTGAATTGAATCTTAGTTTAGACTTGTGACAAGAAATGCATCGATGCATGTGCAAATTTACGTTGTCATTTTATTATCTATTTTAAGATTTACTTCATGCAGGCTTTAATAAATATTTATATTTAGGCATTGCTGCACTATTCTAAAAATATTTCCTAATATTATTCGTGGTTATTATTTAACTTTTAGTTGTGTAGGGATAAAAAGATATTTTAATTTAAAGAATGTTTGATAACGCTTTACATTATGATCATCGCAATTATGCAGTAGATGGTAGAATGCGTTAAATCATTTCTTTGTATAATTTCTAGTAGAGTTAGCTAATTACGAAAATTCTATGATGAATATATGGTAGACTTTTAATAGATGAAAAGAGAGAGAAATGTGTGTGAGATCGCTCATCATCTATACAATTACAGATCTAATTTATCTATTTTTAAATTATATCCTAGTATTTCACACAATGTAAGAAGCATTATCCCCTGAGGAATTAATAGTACTGTGGGGGCTATAAAATCAAAAGAAATCTCTACTCTTCATTCTTGGCAATCGCGAATCTTTATCAATTTTACAATTCACAATTCATAAATAGCTACTAACCAGTCGTGCTGAACAATCACATTATTCTAAATGCTATGAGCATTCTTTAACTTTACTTTTACTCCCTTAAGACTCAAGAACGTAAAATAATATATATACTCCCGTTAGGTCTTTTGTAATATGTCTAATAAGACGAATTTGCACACAATCACAATTTAAAAAGTAAATTCGGAATTTATTAATTTAACTTTCATTTTATGTGGTGAACCTGTTTAGATAAGTTTAACGAAAATCAAATTTTGATTTCGTTCAGGATGCATAAAAACGTGTGCCATTTTAAAATAAATTGTGTCATTTTTTGCCCTAAATGATACAAATAACAAAGGAATAGTTTATTGCAAGTCCTATTTAATCTTCTGAAATCGTTTATTCATTGTCTGGAGATTATTTAAGTTTCCCATAGGTTAAAATATTAGCACTCCCATGACTGCCTTTTGCTATAAAAGTCAACACTGACAATAAAAGCTATTTATTACCTACAAAGACCAATGGCTCCATCCAAAACTCTATTTTACTTTGGCGTTTTGATACTGGTAGTAGTAATAGTAGTAAGTCTTTTAGTCTGTACTTGACTAAAAGTCAGTGTATTATTTCGCTTTTGTAGACTTTCACTTCAAAGACAACTAGAGAGGCTTCGATTACGATCTTCTCAACTTCTCTGCTACGAGTAGTTTTAGTGTCTGGGAAGCGGAATTATTACAGAATGCACTTGAATGACGAGTAAGATTAATCTTTGATTTCTCCCCTTGGTTGCAATTTCAGTTTCCCAAACCCAAGTTGAAGTCTCTTGAGTGCTGTTCCCTCACAGACAACACATTTACTAAAGCTCCTTTAGAAATAAATACCCTTGAAGTAAATGGCTACACCAAGGCTTTCACTCACTTAACCAGTGACTCTAAGTACCCTTTACTGGCTTAGAAATGTAATCTAATCCTCACTAATAATACAGGGATATGAAATAATTGATTTTATTTTCGTTAAATGCACTCATTGTAAAGCGATGAATGCATGTTTTTTATTCCAGACAGAACTGTCTGTTTAAGAATTTACAATTAAAACAATCCATGGGGAGTCGTTTCCAAAATCCAAAAGGAAAATTGAAAACTTATTGACAAAACAGCCACCCAACGAGGATAATAATGATGATAACATTTATGGATTTTAATTGATCAATCTTGTAGGAGGAGGGTAAACTTTTTACACGTTTTAGTACCCAGACGGGCTCCAATGAGTTACTGTAAATGAAACTAATAATATAAATCAAAACCTTCGCAAATAAAACTGTATAAGTATATGTTAAAAGTTCAGCCGTAAATAAATCACCCCCAAACCTGCTTCACATATAAAAGATTGACAGCCGGAAATTTAAGTCGTTTTTTATTTTGAAACATAATATTGCCATAAACTTTGATGGCAAACATTTGGAGCTGTTCTTGTATTCAAAAATTATCTGATTTATATGACAAATGTATAATCTAAATTTTTTAGTAACTTTATCTCAAAGATCATATACAACTAAAATAGCTTTGCATTTATATTACTCATAAATAACCATGAGTCACAATGATACACGATAATAGTTATGTCTATCATTGATTTTTTATTACATTTAATGCTTTTAATCTAGCACTGCGTAAAAAGATTATATCATTAAGTTAATCCTAAATAGTAAATAATTCCTGCTAGTTATAAAATCGATAATCCTCTGAGTTTTCTATGTTCCATTGAGAGTGTAGCGAGCAAAAACTTGACGAATTACATTTGTACCTGTCTAAGCAACAATGAAGATACAAGAAAGCTGGAATTTTGTAGACAAACCAGACAGATTTCAACATCATCGTCTTTTATTACATCATTGAGAAGGATACATTGTACTCAGGCAAAAAATAAAATTATTGGGTTCTAAAGTTTATTTTGAGCCAGCTACAGTAATTCCTCATTTAAAGCAGCAAGAATACGTTGTGATGATATTAAAATGAATAGGTTACATATTTTTCACATACTTTCATGACTATACAAGAGAAAAAAACAATTGAATCCAATACAGCACATGTATAATATCTAAACTATCATTTTTTATACTGTAACGCAACTCATCTTCAAATATAAATCATTATACGGTAAAATAAATAAGGAATTCTTTACATCTCGGATTATTATAATTGAAAAATAATGACAATATATTTTAAAGTATCGTCATCGTCATAATATAAGCATCGTCATCTATTTAATAAATGGTTTTACAAGCGTATCCGTCAATCCATTGTGATGTCCAGTACTTGATAGTAATGTCAATCTTTTGTACACCCTATTAAACGATGTGTACAATTTATAGTATTTTCCTAAACACAAACGAATCAAGTGGTTAGACAGGTATTTGAGCTCACCAGTTTAATTTTAAATTGAATGCATCATATATGTACTAGTGATGTCGTGATTTACTCAAAATGCTGAAGACATTTGTATCCTCAAGTTACATCATCACTTGTATTGTATAAAAAATGATTTCTATAGTTGCTTCGTGTATATGGCCGGAATTTTACAAACCCAAACCTTCTATTTAATCGTAGAAGACAAGTGCATTACGTAGTTTTCTAATAGGTATTCATGTGAACAAGTAATTGAAGCCAATGTCCAGAGATGCGCCTTTCATGACAAGAGTAATTTTTAATCTATCCTGATCCTTATGAAAATATTGAATTGATGCATCCTTACTTCTTAAAATCAGTGAACAAAGGTGGTATTATTATTGTAGTTTTGATGGTATGAAAAGGTTTCACAAATTCACAACAACACACAAGAATCACATTAATTTCAAGGTTTGATTCCACAGTGATGAACTCATCACCAATTCTTTACATGCAATTGGGTATTGCCCTATAATATGCGGAATTTTTTATACTTCATCAGTTTCAATCTCATGGTTATCTCATCCTCGTCTCATCAAAAATATCATGTCTTTTTGAATATTTTGACTTGTATTCAACATTCACATATTACTGTTGTACTTTTACGTGTTTCCATTTTTCCAATTAGTGAACGACTCACGATTTTACTAGTAAAATATTACTCGTTTCATACCAATGATTCAATTGGTAAACTTACGGTATGGAATGAACCGAACACGCGGATGTCTTTAATCAATTAATTTTAATCTATTGTAAGCGCTTACTTAATAAGTCGTAAAATTTCCTTACGCGTATGATTTCATATCATGCATGTATTTAAGAGAAAAGTATATATTGGTGCTTGGGTCTGTCCTGAAGCCAAAAAAAGTAATTAATGTTTTATCACAAAAGCCCAGACCACACTCGATGAATAAGATAAAATACATCTTAATCTAATAACAATTAACTTAATCATGATTTAATTGGGCATGAAAAATGATACAGTTAATGCTTCACTGTAGGTCACATTCTCAGTAGACTTTAATTCAAGCAAGTGCAGGTTGATAATCGACAATGGGTGTATCATTTAATAAAGTCATAAATTTAAGTTACAATATTATGCAACTTTAAAACACATTTAGGTATAAAAATGACGTTAAAAGTTCAACAGTTGCAATGCACTAAATTGCAACATATTATTAGCCTAATTCTTTGGCAAGGCCGTGTAGCAAAAGGTGAATGTAAATTTTTGAAAAAAAAGTACAGGTCACAAAAAATTCAATCTTTTGACAGAGTAACTCCTGCCGGTTTGGGCGTGTTCCTAGTAGTCAGCTATATTTAAAAGATAGTAATATTATTGTAATATAAGGTACTCATATGAGATGAAAAAAGCAGAGCAAGTTGAGCTTCTTATTGGTCATCTTATCACAACATGTTTATATACTTGAGAATTTTGACAATCAGTTTACGTCAATTAAGATGAATGTATCTGAAAGATAACAAAATGAGCTTCCATGTATGTCTATAGACATTTTCTGCTCGTGATTTATTCTAGATCAAAAATGTACAAAAAACTAGCATATTTGCACGTTTAATTTTTAATTGTTATTATGATAATGGCTCAATTGAATTGTGTACATGAAAAAACTGAGTTTGGCACTAAAGCGTTAAACATAATTAACCATATTCATGATATTGAACGTATCGAGCATTAAAGAGTGATAACTAGAGACAATTATCACTCTATTAATACAAGAGTGAATTAGCTGAATTCATTTTCATGGACTGTCCTGAAAAAACGAATACTTCCAAAGATGTTATATACGCGTGGAAAGGTGAATATTTAAATACTGAAATCGATTAAAATTAGACCGAGGTCATGTATTAAAATGTTTCACCTATTAAGACAGTTAGCAACCGAATGACGTAAACGAATAGTAGTTACCCACATATAAAAACAACTATATTAAATAAGTAATAATTAAACACTATTTCGCGAGTTGTCCTATTGAAATTAGAATGCCCAGTAAAACTACGGAAGTGCCACTGACTGAAACTCTGCTACTACAAAATAGAAAGCATCATGCAAACAACGTGAAAATCGGTTTATGGAGAGTTATTGTAAACGAAATTCAACATCATAACGAGGTTAATCTATAATAAAAAGGTATGGAAAGGTACAGCTTGCATGTTCTATGTTAATCATAGTAGTCAATCAACAAATACAACCTACTCTACAATATTAACTCACCTCACCTTAATACAGTTTGAAATTTCCAAGGGTTTTGGTCGACGGAAAGGGAATTTAGCGAAAACACTACGGTCACAAAAGCAAAGTCAAGTCATAGTCAGTCACAATCTATTTTCACCTGGGTAATGTAATTCGTATCCAGATTATTTTTTATGTTTTGTTTTTTATACCCAGTTTTAATACTAGTCGATAGTCTACACTATAATAAAGTATTATGAGGGTAAGTTTGCGAAAAACAATACGATCGTAAAATGCATAACTGCGAAACACTCCCGATTCGGCCGGTAGTAATGCATTGCGGTGGTGGTGTAAGCTTTCACGAAGGATGGAATTGTACAAAACAGATACAGACTGATGATGGTTGATGGGGAATTGGGGAACCACCCTTTTAGCACATTTATTTGATTAGTTTCTCCAAGAATTTTTTTACGGGTGTCTGTCTGTTCCATTATTTTATTAGTCATTCATTATACACATGTGTTAGCTTCTGGGTAGACAGGAATGCTCTCTCAACGCTTTTTTTTAAAAAATAAGTGGTAGTAGTCCTTTAAATTTACTTTCATTCATACGAATCTCTTAACAATGCACAATAGGAATAAAAAATCCTCTCTAACTTCTATTTCTTGTGACCTATATAACCTAAACTCTGTTTTATACCTGCCTACCCACTACTTTATGATTCCTTTTTGATTTTTTTCATCAAATGGATGTGCTCTAGATTGGTCATCATCAGTCAGAATCAGACGTGATTACCTACTATTATCATTATACAGATATCACCATTGTTATACAAGTTACGAGCACCTACACTACTAAAACAAGAGACTACAGTCACACCCAACACCCTTGGTTATTTATATTTTAGCATAGCGTAATATATATATTACATTGCCTTCCTTCAAGTTGTTTTAGCTTTAAACAAAACACTTTCGCAAGATAAGATTATTATACTCTATCTAAGATGAAAGATGATGTGTACAGAAAGTGAGCGTAAATCAGTTGAGATTAGGACAAGGTGCTTAATCCTTTAAGAATCAAGACTAGAGATAATATTATTAGGTCAAAAACACTTTGAAAGGGAGAGTGTACAATCCAATGGAGTTTTTGTAGAGTGTGCTTAAAGGCTCAAGTTTCATCCGTTCTGTATGTATTAGGTAGTATCATCATCATCATCATATCTCAAAACCCAGTACAACCTACCTGCTAACCTTTTTACTAGTTAGTCATATATAAAACACTCTATCTTGGAACAAACGGGCGTTATTAATATAATATATCTCTAGGTACCTTTTTTAGCCTGCAGTGTGTTTGTCCTATTGACATTCGGCTTGGATTGGGAATTTCGGGAGATAAGTGCACGGTTTAGCAGAAGAGGAAGTTGCTAGTTGCAGCCAGAAGCACTGGGGAGGTCAGGGACTATTCTCTCATCTCTTGCATTAGATATTATTATATAAAGGGATATAAAAAAAAGTTGGGACATATGAACCGTTAAGACGTTTAGAAATAGAAAGTCAACCAAGCAAATCCAATTCCAAGGAAAAGAGGAAGCCAGGCTAAACGGATAAGATCTGGTGGAAATAAGGGTGAAGAAAGGCAATAATCTAATCTTTTTGCTATATCTTCCTGAAATCTTCACCTTCACTTGGACTCATCATTCAACTACATGTATCTAAGCTATATCAGGTGTAGGTGATGTTAGCTGTATTGCGTATAGAATGTCCAATGAAATCGGAAAACTTTGCCATAGCATGATTATTGTCTACTGCACCAAAAGTGTTGGATACTCTCGTAGTATTTAAGAAAAAACGTGAAGACTTAAGAAAAACTTTATCCAATTGATTTCTTACTTTTATCTTTATCTTTCTCTATGAAGGTAATAGTATTGGTAATCAAACAGTGTACTTTTTTCTTAGAAGATTATATCGCCCTATTGTCACCTTAGTGGTGTTCAGGTCAAGGCGTTGTTCTGTTAAGAAATTATCTTCATAAGAAAAACAAAATTAAAATAAATATTTTTAAAAAACCTTCTAAATCTTTTAGAAAAATTAATTTAATTCTTCCATTTACCGAAATATACTCTATCCATTTATCCACTGTACCACTAGTGAAGTTTTCAATAAAAAGTTTCTTAAGATCGGTTAGCAATAGGCAAGTGATGACTATATCAGATTTTCTGTCACATTAATATTGGAACTGAAGTAAACTTTTACTTGGCTGAGTAAATGGAAACTTTTATTTTGCTATACTCGACCTTGTTTACAAAGCACCTATATAATGTATACTAGACTAGGTGAGCCTTTTTGATGTAGAACGATGTAATAAATATAGTAATTTCCTTGGTGGATCTTTAGTACGTCGAGAGGATCAGTGACACTTCTTCCTGTATTCAAGGTCCAAATAGCAATATAATGTTGGAATTTCCTTAAGTTAGTCTTCGAATATATGATTTGAAGGATAAGAATTCTCATCACTTCGTGTAATTTTAAATTAAATTCTAAAGCATACAGAGGCACGTTTGTGCATAAGCCATCAAAATGAATAGACAATTAAATTAGATTAGGTGCAAAAAGATACACAAAAATGTTACTTCCTTTCTATTTCATTTTTAACTAAAATTGGCTATGCATCGACGTTTACAAAATTGATCATTTTGTATAGTAATAACAAACTATGTCATTTTCAATTACATTTATACGATACGAAAACTTATACAACAATTGTTGTCATCAGTAATTTTATGATGCATTGATTACTTATATTAACACTACTAACTGTAATCTTTTAAGAGAAAACGAAAACCTGACTTCCAGTTCTCGTTTGAGGAAGCGTAATCTTTATCACAAGAAGCAAATTATTATTAAAATGCGAGAAAGTGGTCATTTCATTAATATTCATTAGCTTACGCTTATACACAATGCATTGTAAATTAACTTGGAGCAACGAGATATTATACTATGTTGCATGCATTCATAAAAAGTGCAAAAAGACATAAAACTATGAAAGCTTATGTCAAGCAAAAGTGGGCTGTAATTTAAAATAAATCCATTACAGATTAAAAATATTTTAATTAAAACAAACTCATACTCATAATCTATAGACCATTTATAGTTAAACCAATCACTATACCCTTCATTCTTGAGTTGCAAAATTGCGTAAGTTCCGAAAGCAGTTTAATAAAATAATTTATGCTTCGGAAATCGTTAAATTAAATGGGTACGTGTAATTTAAATTGCAAATTAAAAAAAATTCTGCTATCTGATTACGATTTGTAAATACGCAGAAAACCTATACAATTGCATGTTGAAAACGTTTTTCCCCAACTCCCTTACAAAAATGCCGATGATGATAGAATGGACCTTGTAAGGTCGTTTCTTTTGTCAGCCAGATCAATCTTTTCATCACTTAACATACTCGAATTATTAGTCATTCTTTAATGCATTTTTTTCTAAGAAATTATTAAAATTGATACTTGAAACTTTTTACAGTATTACTAGTCTTTCTTGAACTTATACATAACGTATATATTGGTTGTCGCCTATTCATAATCTTTTTTTAAGAAAAACACGCAATGCAAAGTATAATGTAATAAAACGTAGTTATAGCATGTGTAACAATCAATAAAATTCTCATCATCGATCGAATTCCGAATCATTTTCTAAGTATTATATGAAACATCCATCCATTTCATTTTAGTTATTCAATAAAACAGACAAGGAATTCACTTGTTAGACAAGACAACCGACTTACTACTACGTAGTACTATGGATCCTCAACTGCTTTTATCATGAGGTCATGACATGGCACAAGTAGTACCTATTATATATTCCTTGCGAATAAACGATTTCTGTACAAGTTAACATTTATTACATGTTGGATATTCCTTCTAAGGAATATTGGAAAGTCTAGAAGTCTAATGGGTTGTTGATTGTCTTCTACTCTCTGTTAGGTATTTCTTTGAAGATCGCATCTACGTAATTGATTACGCAATTTCAATGAAGGACTCCCTACGTCTGCTACTTCTAGCTTCTTGAGTCTTGACTTCCAAACCTTTTAACTCACTAAATATCACGGACTAAAAGAGATACTTCTCCTTGTTTGTGTATCATCTTTGAAGTTTTTTTCTGTGAACCGTTTTATCATTTTGTTTGCTCTTTTTGTCATTGAAAATTGAAACCATTTAAAGCAAATTGAATCTCAAAAATAGCTTGCTATAACATAGACGTATAGGCAGGCAAAAAAGCTTGTTTTCATTTCAACATCTGAGACAGCGTTACAAATTTGTGGTGTAAAAAATATACACTATAAATTTTTCTAGGTATGCAGAGTTCCTCCACAATTGTGCAAATTTTTGGTGTATTTTATTGGCAAACGTACAAGTGCAAGGCACAAATGGTACTATATACTACTGAAGACTTAACCTAAGCTAATCTACCAACCGAATATAATACGATGCACCTGCATTTTTGCAATTTTCTAACTAATCTCCTTCCGACTTCTAACATCATTCTGTGCCTTTTGTTTTCCCAATGTGACTCTATACCAATTTATGTAAAGTAGTCAATTTATTACAGAAAGATATATTTATCAAAAAGGTAAAACAATCTTGTTAAAGAATAATATAATGGCACTCTCTGTACTTGTATCTTCAAAGTTTAAAGACGCTTCGCTTGGTTCATTTATAAAGAAAGAGAAAACCTTGAATGGTACATCAAGGTAAAATTAAATAGATACGTTAACCATGGATTGTTGATGGAGGGGATGAATGTAAATGAATACAAATGCATAAAATGTCTACTGATCTTGAGATATTTTTTATATGAATTTCTATCCTACTCATTTTCATTAATAAAAAAACAAGAAGGCTCCAACAATCATTGATTGTGGATTGGTCATTATTATTTGCTACTTTTTATGATTTTATGCGATCATTTTAGCTTAACAATTACAACCCTATCTTACTAATTAGTCGCGTTTTCTTGAAGTCAATAGTAGGTAGTTTGATTGATTTTCCATGTTTCCTAGCTGACTGGTATGATGTTTAATGATGATGGCTCAGTTCAGTAGGTAAGGATTGTTACGAATGAATAATTTGAAAGCAATTTATTTTAATGATCCATCAAAATATGTTTATTATGCTAAAGTGCGTATATGTACACTACGCTACTACTACTATATATACTGAAGATGAGTTGTGATAATTAATTCCTTGCTAAATCTAGCTTCATGTTGCTTGTACCAGGGGGGTGCGTGTATTCTTTTTTTTGTAACAAAGCTACAACTATAGATAGCTAAAAATACTAATGGAAATAAATCTTTTTAAAGCATAAAACTAGTTGAGACAGCATCACAGGAACTAATCTTGAATCGCACTCCGGCGTAAAGATTTTTTTCCGGATTGTTCACATACATAACTTCCAAGGCCGAAATGAAAAAGCACCCTACAGTTATAAGATAATTTGAATTAAATTTTGTTTTGTGGATCTTTACATAGAAATTTAAGAAACTTTGGAGCAGTATGATCTTTTGAATTGTTCATCTTTGCAATCTCATTGCGTTCTGTTGCCAACAAGAAGCAACTGATTGTTCTTCAGGTAATAAGGAGTTGTTGGTGTTGAATTGAAAATTAGACAAAGAGTAAAGTACTCATTGGAATTACACATAAAATCAACCTTGTTATAACAAGAAGCTTAGAATTTTTCAAGTTTTTTGCCAATTAAAAACCAACTATTATTGTGTATACGTATTCATTTTATATCTTCCTAATTATTTGCACAAGTTTTCAACAAAATATTTTGCACAACTCTTGGTATTAACTGTAGGTTCATTATTTGCAGAGATAATGCTGTTTAATAGTCTCTTCACATTTATTAGCAGGTACTTATATTTGCTATGGTTTATTTGGACTTAAGGTTAAGGAAGAACTATCAAAGTAAACATCTACTGCTATATAGGTAGTAACATTATATTGCTTTAAACCGGAACAGCAATTTCCTTATTAATACTCGCGTCAAATCTAAGGTTTATCAAGAATACCGGAAATTGTACGAACATCAAAGATTAATTTATATGATCAAGTAAGTAGAGGTAAATTGAAAACTTTTCAATGGGAATTCTTCTAAACTGCAGTGGAGTGACCTGATATAAATTCCTACAATTTATTAACTAAAGATAAATTAGAAATTAAACACACAACGGATTTGTTGCATGATGACAATTTTCTAGCTCGAAGATAATTTTAATATGACGCAACACAAGCAAATAATTCATTGCAAATGACTTCAGAGGGTCAGGGTCGCACTGTTTAACAGGAATTCAATGTTATAGTCATACAAAAAACACTTTAGATAAGGGAAGAAGACATTACATTGCACAGTTCATGAATTCAGACCCTATGGCACTTTTTGCTACACAGCGAGTATCCTTCTTCTTCCTTCCCTACTATTACCATGATGCAGTCAAGACTACTCCAGCTTTCTTTTTTTTGTACAAAATCTTAAAAGAAGCACGTCTTCAGACACATAAAACCGCAATAAACCCTTTGGGCTGAAGAAGACTTACAAAAAAAATTAAAAAAATCCTTGAACAAAACGTAACCTTCCCCAATTCTAAATCCCTAATAAATATACAGAGAAGGGGAAAAGAAGAGTTAAGTCTTGTTTCTTTCAGCCTAAGGGCTAAATGGCTTATCCTATTCTCTCCAGATCCAGATGTATTAATAGTGTTGATGGAAATAATACACATACATGATGTTTAAAATAGTGTAAAGTTTCCTCGGAAGAGATTTTCATATTTTTTAGTCCTTCACGGTTCCTTGCACATACTACCAAATCAATTTACATTTTGGAAATTCTTATCTACTTAAAAATATGATGGATTTTGCCTTTAATAAATTTTTATATCATGAAATGCATTGACTAAGTTAAAACAGACTTTAGTTGATTGTGTGACCTTCTACTTTTGTAAAAATCTAGTATGAAAAATGCGTATGGTCGTATACATGATAACCGCATTCCATCAAGGCGTCTAAAGACTAAACGGAATTAATTTCAATTCAAGAATTTAACAGATCCTGTTGTGTCTTTTTGTACTTGAATGATATGTGCAGTTGTAGTTGTATATTCTGCAACTTCTCACTATCATCATCATCACAAATGGGATGAGTAAACTAAACCTTTACTTTTGCAAAAATACTAATACCAATATATGTATCATTGCTTGGTGCTCCTTGGCAATTAAGCATCTACAGTAAATAGTACAAAGTAATGAATAGCGAATCAGAAAATGCAAGCAGGTTTTCAAGATATATCAGCTCTTCTCGGTTTTTATTCATGAGTTTTCATCTCCTTGTCCTAATCCAGCTCTCTTACTTAGTTCTCTTCTGTCACTTCAGGTTTTCGAACGGTAATTTCAATTTAACAAGCTCATTTTTTATACCAAAACACTAAGGTGAGTACGACTGGCGCCTTGAAAAAATATATTTTGTTGTAGCTATGTTATATGTAAGCCTTACTATTAATGACATAGCATTTGGCATGGCATTTCTCTATACAAATTTCATTTTGTCTGCTATATACCCATCATTATCATCAAAATCATCTATTGCTACCTATAAATGTATAAAAAACATCATTTGCAAATTTTCAAATCTATTGCATTCTAACTGAGAAATCTAATGAGAATAATATTATTATTATTCATAGTACAGTTAGTTAAGCAACAAAATTGATTGTTATTTTATCGCAAACCATAATAATGTTGCATATTACATTCTAATAATCCGTGAATAATCGTTCCGGTAAAAAGGAAAAATAGAACTTTATTCATCCTTTGTCGTGTACATGGTTTGTGTCAAAAAACAGATTATGAGGGTGATGATAATGAAGATTACTATTACTTGCTGAAACTTCTGTTTACGTAAATCTGGTGCAATGCAATGCAACCAGTAACCATGTACTATAAGATAATAAGAAAAGTAAGGAAATCTTTTGTAGTAACGGAGAAAGAATTCTTCATGCCTATTTTTCCATAAAATTTCTACTTTACGTAAAACGGTAGAGTTGCAAAAAATTGGATGCATCACAGCAGCATGGCTATTTAGATGAATGGGACAGGACATTATAATATTTATTTATTATATTTTTTTACCAAAATACTTATAAAATTTTTACTTGTCGATTGTGGGACATTTGCTTGGCAAGAGTCAAGTGTGAACAATGAAGATTGGCCACTAATACTAACCAACAATGAAAATATACCAAGAAGTGGCAACAATGTGCCAAAAGGGCATCACACCAAAAGCAAGAGATAAAAAATTGTATTTTATTTTTCAATGAAATGAAGTTGAGGCCTGCATTTACACGACTACTACTGCTCATACTTCTCTACATAGTAATAGCAATAGATGTATGATGATGATCTTCCTTCGGTTTTATATTCCCTATTCCCTACTTACTATCAAACTTCTTGTAATAATATTTGTATGGCCATAAGGTATTCATGAAGATGAAATGAACCTGTTTGGAAATGCACGTATAGTTTTTACCTGCAAGTAATCTTGCATAGAATACCTAGCATTTCTTTGTACCTAAATCTAACTAGCAGTCAGAGTCAACTTAAAAACGTTACTCATATCACCTGGCAGTCAGGTAGGTATGAAGTATGAAGATGAGTTCTTTTTAGACCGTTCATACCGTGAAGTTGTGTAGTAAGTGAATTAGCCTTTTTTAGTCAGCCAGACAAAAAGGCATGCATACAATTTAATATTATATATACCTGAGCTTTTGTATAGAGCCGTGAATAGGAAGAATTCTTGTTTAAATACGAAGATTCTAAATTGAATAAAATTTTACACATTTTAATAACCAGCCCTACCCTAGAATGATACGGGTATGAGGATATGGTATTCTGCATAAATATATTAATCACACAACAGGTAAAAAACTAAGTACTGAAGCAATGCATGCATTACAGTCAGGTAAGTGTGTGCACCAGGCATGCATTATTTTGTAAGATGGAGATGTACCCGGAGGACATCCGAGACTATGTTGCAGTAGTAGTAGTAGTAGTATCATTGCATTGTACAAATCTAGTAAAACTAAATCCAAGAAGTTTGTAAATCCTATCTGACCATAATGTATGCAAAGATAAAGGTGGCAAGTAATGTTATGAAGTATGACATTTTCTATTATATAATATTTCATCTTTTTGGAAAAGGTTGAGTGTTTTAAGCCAAAAACACAAGCAAAAGGCTAGAATATCGGTAGGAAAAGGCTCGGATGTGTTTTATGCAAATTCTACGGGATATGACGATATGAGTACAGATCAAGAATTATGCTATACATGACAGTTAATGGGATAAGGTGGCATCACCATGAAGAATGACCATAACACAAAGGATCATACATGATATATTACATTACGGGTTTCAATTTTGCGTGTGGAGAATGAGGAAATTTACAACACACTATAACTATGCCATCACGACACATGTGTCCAATGTTCACAATTACATACAAAATATTCCAAAGTGATGAAGTTTTTTTAACATGGCCTATTCTAAAGATTTAATTTTAATTTTATACTGGTTGTTGTTGGAGGACATGCAAATCTTTAAGAAAACTATGTACCTAAATACAAGCTAAATTATTTGATTTGATTTCACTTCCTTCTCATCTCATGCAAACTAATGGGGTGTAATAGTACATTGAATAAATTGTTAGAAGAAGCCAAACTGTAGTTATAATAATAATAATAGTAATGATGATAATAGTAAAAATAATAACGAGTCACATTGTTAAGTTTAGACAACAATCACCAATGCAGCATATTTGATGGTGGTAATGGTGGTAAGCTAATAGGTAATAAAATAGGCCCATCTTTTCTATTAAACTATTGTATGAATTATGAATGCATGCAATTTATGTCCGTTATCTTTGAATGAAAAAGAGTGAGTAGGATAATACAATATAGTATTACTACTATTCTACTACTATTCCAACTATGTGTTGGGAGGTTGGTAAAAAGATAATATATTATTCCATAACAATGTATGCGATTTTGGCTATGCAATTTTATATCATGACGTAGCTAATCTATCATTCCAGGTTAAATATCGTTTTTCCACAGTATGAGTATATTGTGATTCAAATGCCTACAGTGTATAATAAGAGTCTCTTAGACTTAAGTCATTTAATTATGGGATGGGAAATGGCCAATGGGATTGCCCTCGAGTGCAATGTGTGTGATTGTGGTAATTAAACTAAGTAGCAGTTAGTTGATCATAATTTTAACCTTTATAGTAAATTTCTACACAGAATAACCTACATGGGTTGTTATTATGTTTCAATATTTTCATCAATGAAGCTATTTTTATGAAATTCTCATGAATAGGTTTTTATTAACAAGAATTACTGAATTTGAAAAGGAGAGCTTGTAGTTGAATACATTCAATTAAGGGAATATTGTTTGTATTAACAGAGACTTAGTGTTTTATAGGAGAAATTGAGATTTTAAACGAATTAAGGAATAATTCTTCGTGTTTTGTATTGCTTTTATGTAATAATAAAGATGCAAAAGGTATACTGTTTCACTTCAGGTTTCTAGTTTTTCATCAATTGTAAAAAAAGGTCTTCATACTTTATTAAAACTGTTTTGACATTATGCTTAAGTACGTGTGAACATTTAAAACAACTTGAATGTTTTTGATTTTAAAAGAAAGGTGTTATATAAAGTAAAAAATTTTACAAAAGCTTTACATCAAACAGTTTGTACTACTGTAAAGTCTGTCGTATCTCTTGGAATAGTAATTTGGGCTATTTGATAGAATTCACAGAACTGCCGGATTCATAGACCATCAAGTAAAGATCTGTTTATTTGTATACGTATCAAACCTGACAGACTTATGGAAATCATCTTTAAGTAGCATCACAGATTGTCTATCACATTTATTTAATAATAAAATATGCGAACTCAAAGTCACCAGCAACCACGAACTTAAAAATTAAAGACACGATGTAAAAGTTTAGACACATTGCGCATAATTAATTACAACTTGCCAACTCGTCCTGACTGGAAAAAATAAGAAACAAGAATAATATCGCAAACAAAAATAGGTGAAAAAACTAGCAGAGTTTATTACTTTGAGAAAGGAATAGTTAACAAGTTGACAAATTAATGACCCACTTTGAAGTACTATTGCAAAGAAAAGAAAGAAAAAGTGTCTGATATTGCCTACAAATCTGTATGACATCCACTTGAAAATTGTTATGTAGACTCTAAACATAACATCTTATATGAATTTGTCACACTACAATCTTCTTCTTACACAATCTAAACTTTACTTATTTAGGTTCTTAATTTTTAAAAGCATCTCACTTTTTTTCCAGACTTTTTCTTCAAAAAATAAATGAAAAAGTTTGCTTTTCGCAACAAAAAAAGTTTTTTTTTAAATTTTGTACAAGTAAGTAAACTTTGTTAAAGTTCTCTTGTGTGAAACTCATCCCATTTTAAGACTACAATGTATTATGGGGAAATAAAAGGTGTCAACGATCAAAATTATTTATAGAAAACTGTACACAGCTTTTCAGTCTCGTCAGTAATCACTGTCATGATTTCCATTAAAATGGGAAATAATAATAATACAAAAAAGAATGAATTTCTTTAAAAGAAAACCCGAGATAATATTTTTCGGGACTTTGTAAGAAACTAAAAACACAAAATGATGAAAACTCATCATTTTTTTCTTAGACCTAAAGTAAAGTCATAAAAAATTGTCACACGCGGAAGCAAATTTTTTTCATACGATTTCACGTTAAAATAGGGAAGAGACATTATAGCGTGTAAGTGTTATCATTAATCCTAAGCGATCTCATCAGATAATTACAACCGTAATATCTTTATTTCTTTATAGCACTTTCGTTTAGAAAATATATAAAGTTTTCTTCAACTGTAACTTAAGGTTATAAAAATATAAACTGAGTAAATCCTTGTAAAACACAACCTATCCAACATTAAACTTCTAATTGTAAGTTTACTAAAAGATACTTGCTGATATTACTGTGTATTACTAACCATACTATTAATAAGTAGCTCATCTCTCCATCAATTAATAAAAGAAAGAGTAAAAGTGCATTGTTAATGGTTGCACCACCATAACCACAATATCATAAATAAATTCATCATTGAAAAGTAAACTCGTAGTCGTAGTCCATGACCAAACGAGAACGGTTAAAAAATAAAATACGCCTCCCCCAATTAGTAGTGTGGATTGCAGATGAGAGATGAGTTTCAATTTTCAATCCAACTTCAAACACATTCTACTCTTATTACTTCCAATTACATCAAAGTAAGTTTGTTTTCTCAATGGGAAATAGGTATTATGTTTTTAACATGGGTTATATCATGTACCTCTTCAGAATGAGATTAACTTTAGACTTGAATTTTATTATTTTAAAAAAACATTGGAAAAACTAACAACTTTTAGTTGATTCCATAGGTAATTAATTTCCAGGTATATTATTACATGATATTGATAAAATTCTCAATTATTTTTCACGGATTATGCTAACTTTTATTTAAATTAAGTACCAATATGCAAATTGACCCCAAATACCAGGAGTAAGGTACAATTAATTAGGTATCTTAAACTTGTTAAGATTCCCATATTTGCACTCCATAAGGCAGATGAACCTTTTTGAACTCCCAAGTTAACTTTCAGTTTTTAAAATCATAATTACCTTTTTCATAGAAAAAGTGCATTCAATAACTTTCATTAATTTTGAAGACTTTTCCACAAGTTTCATTCATGACTCCAATTCTAATAACGAAAATGAGAGCAAAAAATTATCCCTTTCCAAATAATAATGTTAATGCATGCATACAAATATACGAAACACGACTTTATACGACAAAGTGGTCCAACTTGTCTTATCTTTAAAGAGGCGATTGACTATTCGCATTTCATTTTATGTATTTCAGATGCAAAATTGCATCTTCTATCTACAGCACATAATTCAAGATACAAACCTACCTTCGCATCCTAATATCTTTGTAATAATAAATAAAATATCATAATGATGAAAATGCATACATGCATAAAACCACAAACAAATCCATCAATTTGTCGTTCCTCACGTAAAGTGTAATGTACTTGAAATCGAAATCATTCATACTACATTATTAATATGAGTTGAATGAGATGCATTTGGTAAACATTCTGTTTTGAAGATTTTTTAAAGAAGTGGAATGTTCTTTCTTATCGTCTTTCAACCAAGAGTAAATATGTCACATGAATGAACGATTCTTTCCTGATAGTTAGTCTCTTGTCATTTCTTCATGTAAATATTTTCCTGTTATTCAAGATATTACCTTAAAAGAGCTCTTGACTCTACCTGCTTATATATTGATTACTATTTTATTACTTGAAATTTAACTTTAAATGAAATTACATGAAACCGTTTGCATGCATCTTTAATCAAATGATATCAAAGGATCACAACCAATTTCATAGTTTTACCAACTCGTATCAACAACTAGAATAATGTATTGGTAATTTTCATACAATAATATGACCACCTTGTGAATTGTGCATGAAATTTCATTATAAACTTCTGAAGTTGTACATGCATATTATCATCATTAAAATTTACAATAATAATATTTGTGTGTATATGTGTGTGCATCATGATCCTGATACCATTGCTACAAAGAAGTTGCAGCAGCAGCAGGAGTTAAGAAGTAAAAAGAGGAAAGAGGCAACATGATAAAAAAGTAAACGTACCTGTTAATACAGTGGATGTAGGTTGCTCAGAAATCTTTAGTAATCCAGGTTAGGTCTATTTGGCCAAATCTTGGCAAGCCAATATATAGACTGATTCTGCTGGTTACTTTTTATATATTGAGTTTTGAATATAGTATTTTACTTGCTAACTAACTACTACTTTTTTGGATACTACTCTTACTTACTACTAGATAAACAAAAAAAAACTACTGACTACTGATTGCAGGTGACTTTGGGCAAGGTATTCTTGTCCTGATCTGTGGTGTTCCTTAATAAATTGATATAATTGATAATATTGTTGCAATTCTGTTGTCACACTTGCAGTGTAGTAGTCTCTTTTCTCATTAAAATTAACCACCTACTTATCAGCCTAATAAGGCAACACAATTAAGGTAAATATATAAGTGTGTTCAATTCGTTTAGTATTTTTTTAGAGAATGTTTAGTTCAATATTATTGATGAAGTGGTCAAATTATTGAAAGATATCTTTTGACACTTTTGGATTAACATGAAGTAATCCAAAGTAACAATTATTTCTACTTGTCAATGAAATGTTCAACACTTTTTGAAAAATAGATATTGTTCTTCTTTTGTAACTTATTAAATTACAGCTATTCACTTTCCAGGAATCCGGTACAAAATAAAATAGGCAAAGTTAAAAGATTGTTTGTATCACATAAACCACTAGAAGTAAATTTTCTCGTCTCATATCATCAAGACGAAAGACTCTTCTTTATTTTACACACTGTTTATGTGTAAATATTAAATTATAATAAGAAGCAACACTTTCAGCCAGATAGGTACATGTATAAAAAGTACTTAGGTCTAGGTAATCATAATTTTATAACTAGGTTGTTGGTAGGTACTTAAAACTTAAAGAGTAACTCAGTCCTTTATAGATATAAAGTCAGTATATAATGCTGATTCAATCAAACTCTCAATACTGATAAACAAAATGAAAGGGAATTGACGAAAGAAAGCTGTTTTGGTATAAAAACATGCTTAACTATTATTTTATTTAAAAAAATTATTTAGCAGAGATTTTTAGCTGATCAAAAAATTTATTAATTTTAGTTTTACCTAATTTTTATTTTACATAAAAAAGCTTAGGTCAGTAAGGGGTTTTATGAGTTTGAAGTCCTGGGATAGTATCCCCAAATTTTAAAACCTTTCCGGAGGTGAGCAAAAGTGGAAGTTGTGGTTGAATCTGGAAATCACTCTCACCCATGATAAGTTCCAATATAAACTTGTATAAAAGGTAGTACAGTTGGTACTAAATGTTTGCTTTGTATGATAATACTCAGGAGGTAAGTTACTTTTAGGAACAACTTTTCGTCATTCTGCCTCTCTGATGTTTCTTCGCTGAATGCTCGGCCAACACTAAATAAGAGTTGGGTAGGCCGGCAGGTAGACTTGATCAGGTTTTCTGCACAAGAAGTAACTTTTACACACAACCCTTATGGGTAGGTTTCATTCTAAATGTTACATGTGTGTAGTAGTATGTGTTTGTGTGTGAGATTCATTGTGTTTTCCTCATATTCTACTACTACAGACTATTCTAGTATTTACAGCAATTTCAGCCTTTTTCATATCACACGTAAATGTAAGTTCATACTCACAGAAAACAAGCTTTACTTTATTCCATATTGAAGTTCGAAGTATCGACCTTTTCATTTCTTTTTGTTGTAATTTATTTTACTTTAGTTAGGTTTAGCTTACGAATAAAATATAAACCAATACACTTCTCTCAATCCACACTACACTCGTGCTCAGTTCGTATCGCCCTTTTTATATCAATGATCTCTAATAATGTAATATGCCTTGATAATGAATAACAAAACGCAAGGTAAAATAGTATAAAATAATCTATCACAATATTCTACTATAATAATCTATTTTGTTGCATGCAATATACATTTTCACATCTCTTTTCTACAAGTTCACATTTGTTATGGCATTTCATACTGTTTTTTAATAGTAAAAGAATCTATATAAATACATACGCTTGGAGTTCTTGACACACCTATCCTCTCTTGTCTGGGTGAATTGATAAACTGAATTGAATTTTCTTATTCAATCAGTTCTGCTCCTGTTACCACTAGTACTACTCCTAATACCACTACTATTGCTATTCTATGTAATTCTAAAGCAGCTCATGCATATACAAAACACGCAGTTGGTTTTTAAGATATGGTAATACTCTGTTGAGTAAGTTGAGTCAAAATCCATGTAAAAAGTCAAGAAGGTATTGTCATAGTTCATTCATAGGTTGTTCGAACATGAATTCAATTGGTTTGTTCTTCAAGATTTCAGACTGACTTACGATTGCTGGTAGTAAGGCTTGGTTGACAAGTAACCGTGAAATGCTATAATGTAGAGTTGTTGGAGGACTTTCTCCAAAAAATACTACTTGTTCGTTGCTCCATACCCAATCTAATACCGGGGGTTACAAAAAGAAAGTCACTTTCACTTTTTTATATAGATTTGGTATTGTCTAGGAAGGTTAAAAACAGCTAGAAGCAAATGTTGAGAATTCCACTTTTACTCTTAAGGTTTTATACATTGTTTTCTATAAGTACTCAGGGTTACACTGGTTAGGATGCCTATGACCTATGATGATGATGATGATGATGATTATGTCAAGAATATGTTCATGTGGCGTCATGAAAACTGTGTATAAGCACGAGGACACATATGTATATACCGTCTTATGGTTATGCATGCATACAATTGCACAATTCTAGTTATAACTTGTGATAGTTGATGGTATGCAAAGCATGAATAAAAGGAGCAGCGGAGCTAACGAAATTTAATCCGAGAAAGCATTTCCCTCTCATGTTTAGAGAGTGCTTCAGTGCCCGGGTTGACTTTTCACCCAGACCAAGAGTTCCGGGTTTTATAATGTTCCTTCGTTCTAGCAATGCATTATTGCTTCAAGTTTCACTAGACGAGCAAGCCTCTCGTTGATTTACTTTCTTCACCTAAGGGTAGGATGAGATAGGTATGGACTCATAGCATGTTTGAGTGCACACTTTGGCTTTCTACTTCATAGTTGGACTGGCTATGTTGGATTCATTTGAATTACTCTTGACTTATTCTTTTTGTATTGTTCTTGCCAATCAATCCGAAACGATTAGCAGTCATGTCATGAGATGCCACTTCATTTTTGTAAGATTATACTTTTTTCAAGTGCTTAACTTTCATTAAGAATATCAAGGGTTGGAATAATTTTAGACTTGGTTATAATAAATTCAGACATTAATTAGAGTTGCTTACTTTACTTATGTTAGGATGTTAGGAACGTAAGCATACTGCACTTTTTTGGTAATGTAGTGTAATGGGCGAAAAATGTGATTCCATATTTCAATAGAAAAAAGTCAAGTTCCCTTGTTTTGAACACGGATTAAACTAGTTTCAACTTTTCCGCACGGCGAAACCACAATATTTGCTTGCGGCAACCGATATCCAAAATTACTTTATTGTCTAGTGGTTTTCCTTCATTAGACCTTTCAGAGATTTTCAATAATATCATTTTTCCTTTTCATAAATGATCGATAGTAAATAAAAGAAGTATGTTTACTTATACTATATATACTTTTAGCAAAAAATATTGAAGAAGGAACTATTGGCTAAAGAAATAAATTGAAATTAAAGAAATTGATAACAATTTAGCGGGTGCTAGATTAACTCACTTCATTCCATTCTGTTATTATTCTGCAATGTTTGCACTTCTCAAACAGGAAGTTGGCCAATCCTATCCTTGCGTCTTACATTTACATTACATGTCACCACGTACGGTGAACTATCAAGTCAAAATTAAATAGAAGTAAAATTGAAATGTTTTTTTTTAACTTTCTTCAAATGGCTTTAGATTTTTTGACTGCCATTGTCAAGATAATATCATTAAAATGTAATTTTGAAAGTTTTTCAATTCCAAACCATAATCATCTGATTTTATCATAATGGTCACATAAATTACGCCCTTTGTCCGATCTATAAACTTGTCCCATGCAATTTACCAATCATCAGACCACCATTCAACTATGAATACCAAGTCTTCCAGTGTATTGTAACTAATGTCACCTTCTTATACTTTCCTTTGAGACAAGCTTAAAATGCTACGTAAATATAACTGCACTTTAATATCCTATCACATCATAATGATGATATCTGCCAATCTATAAATCTACTAGGAATAACAAACCTTAAAATTTAAGACCAGTCTCGTTCTTCCTGTTTGACAATTAAATCATTTAGTTTATAATATGACAGTAAATGCAATTCGTCTATATAGCTTCCGTCTAATTAAAACTCCGAACCCCAGGTCAACTTATATCCATATAGATTTAAATTGCTATTTGACGATTATCTGCGGTATCTAAAAGTCTTGCTTTACAGGTTTTCACATTCTTATGAAATTTTATTTAAAGCGTACTTACAACAGTACAATCCAAATACAATTTTACCACTCCTGTGAAAGTCAACATACTCATTAAATCATTCTTTTACTTCTCGGGCAAATATTTATTGTAACGAAAAACAAAAACCTGTTTCGTAACTAGCTACTACTTAATATAGTATATGTCATTGGATGAATTGCGACCTTTCTTTCTTCCTTTTATGAGGACATAACAAACATTGTAAACTTAAGTACAAAAGTACGCCCGCCCGTATATACATTCACAGGTGATGGTATTCCCCTTCTTGGGCAAATTATTGATGCAATTATGATTCTTAGCTGTTGTGAAATCGAATTCAGAATGCCTACTCAAATCCAAATTTAATGATAATCATCTCTATCAAAATTTTTATTATCTTTCTATCTTGTTATTATTTTGATTTTTACAAGTTTACAACATCATTAGCTATACTATATCATGATCATCATGATGAGATTTGGTATATAAGATGTTGTTTGAGTATTTGTGATGACTTTGCTTGTTTTTATATCAACTTCAAAGAAAGAGGAACCTTGGCTCTTGATTCTTGATCTTTTGAAATGTAATAAAACAATAATGTGCAATGACCTGGAGTTATTTACAACTGAAAAAAGTGGAATTTAGATACAAATATAAGTTTACTTTAGGCATAACACGATCTTTTTTGACTGAAGGTTGTTGTACATACTTTGTTTAACGGTTAAGAAGAGAAAGAATTACTAAAGTTGTTCCAGAGTAGTGAGAGAGAGAGATGGATTTGAGCAGCTTAATTACGGTCATTCATTTCCACCTTGTAATAAATTGACTTCCTCATTGCCATTGCACATTATGATTACAATTTCCATTGCTCAGCATTGCTTTTTCATGCTTCTTTATGACTTAAAACTAAAAATAAAAATGCATATTTTATTGTCTAATGTACTCACTCTAGTATAAAATACAATGTAAGAAATTGTAAAATATACTATACGTTTAGTGGTAGTTCATTCAAAAAACCCGAGAAAAGTAAATGACATAAAGTTCTGACAGTAATAAAATTTAATAAAATGATTCCTATCTTTGAAATTTAGTAAATAAAGATAAAGAATAGTAAATGGATCCTATTATTGCAATTTCTTGAGCCAAATACATTTAACAACAATAAATTTAAGCCGGAACGATCCAAATATATTAGTGAATGGTATAAAGTTGTACTTTGTAAACTTTTGAAAGGATTTTATTGTTATGTCATGCATATGGCATTCTATACCACCTATACTTTGTTATAATTTGGGATTTTTAAATTTGAAATTTTTTATTTGTCATTCTTATTTATTCTTGCCGATAGTTTAGATCACCTGAGATGTGAATTTCCAATGGCTGCAAATTTGCAGTTGCAGTTTTAAGAAACGTGAATCAAGTACCCGAACTTTTCCCCTTGGAACAAATGTCATTCATTTCATTCAATGCTATTGTTGTGGTGGTTTGTATGATGATGGGGTAGTAGTAGTTTTTGTGTTTCTGACGTTGAGAACAATTTCCTTTCCTTTTTCGATTATACAACATGAGATGATGATGAGAGACCATGACCGACCACTAGAATGTTTCCCACGAACGAATTCTCCTAATAACAAAATCAAATGTTTCTCAAAATGTCACGTACCGAGTCATCGTAAATAAAACCGAGTCTGGTGGCTGGGTAATGTAATGAACCTTTTTATGTGATCTTGTGTTTTACTTCCAAGTATCTAGACCATTCTACTATGCATATGTGTACACAGTGTAAATATACATTTTTATAGCAACAAGTCAAGTTAAATGAAGCATGTCATCTTCTCCAACTCATCCTTTTATGAGTCTTTATTCTTGCTTTTTTATGATGTAATACATCTTTCTCCTTAGTGTTTTAACGATACGAGAAGACATATAATTATTATCTTTGCAATTAATGTGGCTGCGAAGTTGTAACATTTTACAGTATAATATTAGCATGCTGCATGTTACATTTACAACAGTAAATGACCTAACGAATTGATCTCATCTTGCTTGTCTGTCGCTGCCCTGTCTGATCTTAAATAATAGACATAGTTGTATTAAAAGGGGAGCAAAAAAATTATAAACGCTAGGATTAATAAGACAAGGCTTAGTATTAGGCGTGGATGCATTTGCTGATTAAACCGAATCCTTTGAATATTTAATGACAGACCCGTTAAATGAGGAGTTTACATTTTTCTATTTTACATAATGCGTGTTAGTTTTAAATTTCTTCTGTTTTCTAGATTTTGTCATTGGGGAAGTTTACATTGTAACAAAAAGAAGAGTCTGATGATGATGATGATGATATGGTGATGAAGAAGCCTGATTAGTGTAATTTAAGTGTGGAGTTTATCCAATATTTAATAACTAGTTAAGTATCAGTGTAATAGTGCCTTTGTATCGTAATAAGTATTTGAAATGAACCTAGTTCTGACTGAAAATGGTTTTTGTGATATTTAATCAATTGAAAAATAGAGAGAAGATATAAAATTCAGAAAATTATTGAAGGAAGGAAGGCGCCAGCTAATAACCTAAAGTTTGCAACTAGCAATATTCAGAAATGAACATTTTTATGCAAAATATTTATTTACACAGTAAAAAGTAAAAATCTATACAAGTACAAGGTCTGTGAGTGTGAGTAGTCACTGGTTTTCTATACTAGATAATAATACAGTTGAACATGAACCCCTACTTGCAAATGGCAATAATCATTTCTCATCCAAATAGTATAAAATACCCACTGATCATCGTCCTTCTTATAAAGAGAGTCCTTTTGGCAATTTTAAAATTGTAAATGAATAGAGCTCATCAATACTGGATTTCTATTATAATTTGGTGTGAAGTTTTTTTTTATTTCTCCTTGTTTGGTATACATACACAAGTCAATACTTACAAGTCTCATGTTTTTGGTTTTAGTCGACATTGGCATTGGGTATATTGGAGTTCGATTTAATTTCATACTCTATTCAATAAAAGATAATACTTTGTAAAAAGGAAGTTAGAGACTTTTGATAATATAGCAAAATGGATATAAAATACAAGTATGCAATATATGCTAGTTAGTACATAATCTTACAAGATGAATTGTATATTTTGTATTAACAGTTCATTTCAAGATCGTTCAGTTCATTGGCCCTCTACAGTGTCCGTTCTTTCTTTCAGTCTGTCAAAAGCAGGGATATTACCTTTTGAGAATACAGACTGGTACTGACTGACTGCCTGATATCAACAGTAAATAATACTAAAGTCGAAGAAGAAGACTCTGTTAAAAAGTGGATTCCATCGCATCGTACCAATCCCTATGAAATTAAATCTCAAGGCAAAGAAGTAGTAGTAGAAGTTGTGACTGTAATGGTAAATAGTAGTAGTAGTAGTAGTAGTAATAGAAAGAAGGATGAAATCAAGTATTATAATTGCATTGTAATAATATGTAATAATATAATATGTAATGTTTGTTGCGGATTGCATATTGCATCGGGTTATAAAGTAAAATAGGAAAACATGCTTGCTTTAAGGCTTTTACCTTGCCATTTCTTTACTCCTCTTGGGTTGGCATATTATTCTAGAAGATCAGGAACACATTATCATTAGCACATTGGTAATAGCTGGTAGGTAGGTAGGGTAGATAGGTAGGTATATTATGTGGTTGTTCTTGGACTTCAATTTCCTTTCCTTCATCCCTTTATGCAAGATTCTTTGAAGCAGATGTTAATAGGCTTAATCAAGTTGGGGTTTATACAGGAATTTTAGATTTTTATTACTTGTTTTCATGTTTGATAATATGCATTATAGAGCATTTAGCATTATCTTAGTTTATTTGAAGAAATTATAATCTGAACCAATATTTTTTAATGATCTCAAGGCTCTCAAGAATGCATGGATACATGTGCGAGTTAGGTACCATGTGTGCTACAAGGATTGATGTGATTTATTAACCTGGAATCGATCTATTGCTTAAATAATTTATTGAACACTAAAAAGTTCAAAAGGTCAAATCGAAACTTAAATTATACGTAAATATATACTCTTTTTCATCAACAAAGTAACTAGAAGGGCTGCAGCTGCAATACAGGTAGAGTTCTTAAGCATTACTTTACTATTCTATACTGAAATCTTTAGGTAGATTGTCCTAATACCAAATTGACATGCGACTGGGGTTTCATTGAAGATGAGAGTAAGTAGTATCTTACTTTGTTCGTGTAGATAGGTCGTATCAGATGAAAAAAAAGAGACCGGATGTGCCATCAACGGACGTCACATAATTGTATAAAATTATGTAAATCTCACATCAAAGAATTGAAGTAAAATTTTGCATGATGATGATACCTATAACCTTTATGGGGTACGAGCTAATCATACAAAGTACACTTTTGAGAAAAATATTTTGCTCTTCAGTTTGTATTCAAACAATAAAGGTAATTCAAAATTCTTATTTTGTTAATACACATCGAGTACTTGCTACTACAATCTCTTCATTCTCATCGCTCTCAACCTAACAAGGTTTCAATTGGGTGCCAAGTCATGTCAATTTAATAAATTCCTTTAGTCTCGAGTCAATAACTCACTAGCGATCAGTCCCTACCCTGGCGACTATAATATTTATAATGTTGTTCTATCTTCTAAGAAAAAACATATTTTTTATCAAATCAAACCGTTGGATTGCATGTCAAGAAAATGCGCAGTTTTATTATTCGCTCTTCGTCAGAGATCAAAATCACTTATTCGAGCTCGGGGAATTCTTCAAGAGATTCTTATCTCAGTTCTTAATTTGCTTGTGTTTGTGGCAAACAAACCTATCACACGGCAACCTTTGCAATTAGTAAATTTTCCTATAAACATTTATCAATTCGAACAAACTTGCTAGTGGACTCTTGAAATGTGAAAAAGCATTTGGAGATTATGTCTATGATGTTGAAATTGGAAATGTCTTGGAATGCAACCTTGAGTTGAAGAAGATTAAAGCATAATTTACTCAAATAATTTTCTTTGATCTTAAATAATACTTAATAACAGAGCTAATTGATTTTAAATGACATTGAGCATATTTCTGAAAACAAATAGAGGGTCATCTTTCTTTAGAATAGAAGAAGCAATAACTAACCAAATACAATCTTGAAGAATCTTTGTCCAAACAATACTTCCTTATGGTATCTAATTAATAGGTACCAGCAGCATAAGGGGAATTTGTATCAAATACGTATAATTAGGAAAGTAAACAATGGAACGACATAACATTACTAAATCAACTCTATGAGATATAAATACTATAGAATTCTATTCGAATGACACCGAAAAAGAAATTAAGATGATGATGTTACTTACTTTACAAAGTAATCATCATTCATTCATGTGCATGAAATTTCCATTTAAATGTCATTTGCATGAAGATGTCATATAATACATACATGTGATGTGACATTATATTTTCAACCAAGGAATTGAAAACAATACAGATTAATTTGTATGTAATTCTTGTTTGTATAATATTAATGATACGCATTATGAGTACGGTATTGGGCTGGAATTACATATAGATAATTAGAATTGTTATCATTGTATACTAAACTACCCTTGCCTTGGTTTTACTCTACGTTTGGTCATGCTTATCATAATTCACTATCGTAATTAGTAAGGGAAGATGAAATTATATGATAAGATTGTCTAATCGTGGAAGTAATTGAGAAGAGGGATGAGACATTATTATTATACTAGTGTTATTCTCAATAATAGCCAAATCAAGGCTTTATATAATAAAACTGCTTACATTTATATTCTAATGACATTTCCCTTTATAACTACACTAAAACTTGTAATTTGCTTTTGATATTAAATTTAATAAAATTATGAAACAATCTTTACCTGCGTGAATGACAAGGCTGATAATTCTAAACGTTGTAATGTGGCACGTTTCACATGAAAATTTTGATATGCGGAAAATCATCCCCATCTTCAAAGGAGGATAGTGTGAAGAACTTTTAGTACTAAAATTATACCCACACAAGTACACATGAAACCTTGTTAATTAATTAAAATGCGTCAAAACTAAATACAATATTATTAACTCTGTACGTAATCGTGGCAAATATAAATGCTTATTAATTTCTTTTAGCACATATCAAAGGGTACTTTAGTCATGGGCTCTTCTTATAGTAATACATAAAGGCTCTCCTTTATACAATAGTACCTCATCCTCTGTGTATCATACCTTGAAGGGAAATAAACATCCTTAAATATTCTTTTCAGTGTATGGACGAATGGATATAGGGAATTTAGTTTTAAGAGTTAAATCTGTATCCAACTTATGCAATTCATACTTTGTAATCCTTATACATATTTTACACTAAAAGTCATCAAACAAATGTACCATGTTTTTTACAAAGAGTGTAAAGTAACTCATAAATCTATTATTAGATGTACTATTACATATAAATCATATAATGTTATGTTATTAAAATGTATTTCATAGACCCTGCAAGAAGGTAAAGGAAGGTCGGGGAACGACCTTGCTAATCTCATTTTATAATATTATTCTCTGTTTAGGAACTTGAGCCAAGAATCTGTGAGATAAACAAGTATTCTATTTTTTCTGTTGAAATAAAAAAAGCTTCAAGTGCCACCCATACTCATACGTAATATTGATGATAATACTCTATATGTATAGAAGGTATAGAATGGATACGGATGAAAGAGTTGCATGTTGTATTATTGCTAGTAAAGAAAGGGATAAATTTGCTTATTACCTGCCTTATAGTTTCATTATTTTATAGTAATGGGATATGTTTAACGAAGTATTCATGTGAAGTGCATCGTAGTTGGATCATCATGTATATGCAGACAAGACTTCTTAGAACTTATTTTCTTTATACATTTCTGTTTCAAGAAAGATTAACAATTTTGCGGTGAGTAGTATAAAAGGAATTAAACTGCACGTCTAACTTGCTTCTGAAAATTTACTTTAATTAACTAACTTCAAAAATTCTTGTTGATACAAGCTTAAACGAGTTTTCTCATGGTCAGTGTATTAGACTTCTAATGTGGTTAATTGTGAATTTCATCAATGTACTAATTGGACTAATTCTTATGTAACATAAAGTTTTATGTTCCAGCTAAGAGCAATCGTGAAATAGATGTAATGTGGTTTTCAGTCTTCTGTCCTAATTACTCTAGGAAATTATCTGACTCCATTGCTAATCACTTCAGTAAGCTGCTTTTGTTGTAGGTTAAAATCGTATTATTTCAATACATCAGTCAAGTAGTTTTTAATGATAGGGTAATTTAAGAACAATTTCCTATTTGTAAAACTACCTAGTAATACTAGGATCTACCATATACAAATTATTGTATGATATTTCGTTTCATTATGGGTTTTGCCTGGAATTAATTGGTTTTCATCATTGAAAATGCTTGAGGTGTAGATAGATATTAGTTGGAATTCAACCCCAAATCATAATATATTTTGTTCATTTGGGACGAGTGTCAGTATAAAAATATAGTTGGAGCCATGGAGTGGCTAAATTCTCAGAAGTAACAATATCTTTTTGATGATGATGTTTTTAATTAGATTTGATATATGATTACGATTTTAGGTAAAATAATACCAAGAAGCAATTAATTGATACGATTAGATGTTGTAAATTTGCAACCTTGCAATCAGAGTGTACATTCGTTTCAAGAACGGAAGACTTAACTAGTTAGGGTCAATAGACGAAGGAACCAGGTAGGCATCAGGTAGATGAATACGATTTCGAGGTAATTTTTGATAGGTGAAGGTTGGACTTAAATAAACAATTTTATATGATGATTCATCTTAAAAGTTTCAATTTAAGTCTTTCAAATTATCAAGGTTGTTGTGGGAAAATAATATTTACTACAGGATGCAAAACCAGAACTACATTTTTTCTTCAGAGTCAAAGTTAAAGGATGATTCATGATGGAAAAGTATAATAATTATTATGGTCCAGTCTAGTCAACTCGCGTACAATGAATAACAAAAAGGTATTCCTGAGTTCAATTTCATTTAACTTTTAAGCCATTCTCTATTCTCGCATATACATTTCGCACAACATGATGGCATGCCGTTGTTTCATGTCATGTCAGTCTAAACAATCCAATCCAATCGGATATGTAATAGATACCTGGCACTGCCACAGACTGTCAGTGGGTTGCCTACACACAAGCTTTTATTTATTTTTGTTTCGATTTTGCATGGAA
>JAQGAA010000004.1:0-55739 GCA_034696425.1 Isotoma viridis
TTAAGATTAGTAGGTACGAGTTCGACTACAAACCGTAAAGCTTTATCACATACATAATATCACCACTAAATTAACCAATACAATCACTACTACTGCATAATACAGTTTCACTTAAAATACCATGCAAAGTCTCATGAGAGCTGTTGTCTGAGGGTAATTCTATTCTCTATTTGATATAGTCTTCCTCTAAACTGAACTTTAGTACAAATTGGTGTATGTGTCTTTTCAAGACTTCATTAACGATTGGGACCTCTGCCAATCCACAGACTGACAGAACCTTTGCCAATCTCATTTCATATCAGAGACTGGGATATCGTTACACCAAAAAGTATTCTGAAAAGTGCCATCATAGTCATTACAATTAAAATATACAATATTATTACAATATTTTAAATTATAACCCGTCCTACTAGATATAACTTTTGTCTGAATGTAAGAGATCAAGAAATAATAATATATTACAGTTAAGTCTTAGCTGCAAAGTGCATAGTACTTACTACTACTACAAAAGATCTTCGAGAAGAATACACCAGAATTCAAGCTATTTTTCTTGAGATATATAAACGGAAAGTTAATTGTGTTCGGAAGACACATTGGTAGTGTGTCTATCTACAACGGTTGTGGAAAAGTCTTCATTAATAAAACTTGAGAT
This sequence comes from Isotoma viridis, assembly GCA_034696425.1. Classification (NCBI taxonomy): domain Eukaryota; kingdom Metazoa; phylum Arthropoda; class Collembola; order Entomobryomorpha; family Isotomidae; genus Isotoma; species Isotoma viridis. Next base: position 653 of record JAQGAA010000004.1, read on the forward strand.
TATTCTCCAGAAGAAAATTTTGTCTGTACTTTAATGGTGAAACAAAGTTTTTCTCAAGACACCCCGAGGTTATCGGTGTCAGCCGGCGATTCAGCCGTCTGCTCTACAGTTTTTGTCAAATCTGTGCCAGGTCAAAGCTTAAGCTTCCTTCTTGACGGAGTTAGCTGCTCCTACGAACCGGTGAGTACTGTAATCATCATGATATGACCTTATCTAGGGTATAGAAGAATTCAACAAGGGTTTAGAACTTAATTGTGAAGAAAGTGATACAAATAGGGCATTCTGAGATTTATTAGTGGTTTAAGATATATAAGTTCAAGGGCCTAGAATATTCAAGATTCCATGATAACCACTACCACTTGGATATTTAAAGATTTCGTAACCTTATAAAAGTATAGGCATGTTTCTAAATGTTAGTTAAAATAAGCTAAAGCTTTCGCAATAGTTGTGCATTCTCATCATCATGAGACATGCAACTCTAATCTATTTTTACATAAGATTTATGGCAATTGTAACATTTGAAGATGAGACCATTTGGACTTTTGGCATTGCATGCATTTAGAGTTTGGAGTGGGATGTGCACTTTCATGAGTTTCATGGTCTTTTAGGTACAAAGACGTTTCGTGACGTTTCCGTGCGGGGTGAATTCCCACTTTCCTAAGCAGTATTATTATTAGGCTCATCGTCATTTTCCTCAACTTATTTTTTGGCTTGCTTTATCAGCTAGGAAAGTGATTATGAATGTTGGAATTTTTAAAGTGGACTGGTCATAATAAATGTATGATTCTATCATCCTTGTTCATAAATACATTTTTACGAAAACTTAATTTATTTACTGCATGTCAATTGGGGCAAATTGAATCTGGCCTGTCCTTGACATAAAATATTATTCTTAAAATTCAGGTTGGTTTAACGAGTTTCTAGGCCAAATTATAGTTAAACTGTTTAACACAAAACATAACCTATTCAACCGACTGACTCGATTTGTAACTGTCGACCTGGTTATCGAATACTTTTAAAATTATAAAGCACATTTGGCATTTAAGCCCATTATATGCAATAATAATATCAATAATAATAAGCAATAGGAGTCAACATCAATGCTTTCATAAAATAATAGGTAATACTAATCCTGCATCTCATCTTCTTGTGCAAGAAAGAGTATGATCAATCGTAAATGTTACATCACGTGAAATCAATGTGATATGTAATGATTTTTTAGCTGTCTGGTTTAGGAAATGAATGCACACAACGAAAACTTACCTAATGGTAATAGCTTAGAGAAGATGAAATAATATGTAGTAAGCTAAAATGACATTTTAATGCAACTGTTTAAACCATGTATAGCTAATTATAAACATGAATGACATGTCAAGTAACAAATGTACTACCTGACAATTTAATGACATTAATAGTTCAACGATCCAAAGTTTGTTTAGATTTTTTTAACAAGACTTGGACACAATGACACGACACAAATTTATGTATGGACACAAAAGCTTAACGTTTTAAACCACGGCTTGTTTAGTTTTATAAGTGTACGGAACTTCTCATGCCGGCAATAATTGCAAAAGGTGTTTTATGATAGTGTTTATGCAAACATTTGGAGTAGTAATTGCATTAATGGGGATGTTTACCTTCGAATTTAAATCAAAATGCACTCGTTAAAGCTTTTACACTGTATATTTCTTACTTTGTAAGCTTTAATATGAACACGGGTTAAAGATATTTCTGGAGTGATTTTTTAAACTTTCTAATGACCTGCCTGGCATTTTAGTTTGGCTCAGGTCCATGAGAAAGAACCCGTGATTGACGTTTCATTACCATCATGAGAAAAAGTCATGCCCAGGGCCAGGGTTGTTAAAATTCACTTTGATCCCATGAAAATGACATTCAGAGTTGATTTCTCTAGCGATTAACAGTTACGTCTACATAATATTAGGCAGGCATTAGGTAAAGGTACAAATATCGTGCGTCCTATGCCATTATTAAAAGATTAAGTCTTGGATTATACTCGTAAAATGCTGACACGAACGTTCACACAACAAACTAATGACTTTTTATCTTCAGGAATTGTTATGATATGGAATTAACTTGTAAAAATTACTCTTTAGTAATAAATCATGCTATAATATCATAAAACATTGAAAGAAGGATTAATACTAACACGTTCATAAATATTTAATGTAATTTAAAACAATGCACAATGGAATAAAGAGAAATATAAATGCTTTGCTTAAATGAAGATATTTTAAATGATTTACAGGGTTAGCGTTCCTCAAGATAAACCCAGTGCATCCCCCTAAGGATTATGGTATTCGAAACCAATCTTATTTCAAATTTTCCTTCACAACAACTTGATTCTGATTTTGATTCATGGAACATGGCCTCTCCAAATAACAACGATCTGCTAAACTCTGACACAGACTCTGGGGTAGCAATTCTCCCAGTGACTCCAAGATCTACTACTCCTAACTTATCAATAATGACCATGCCAGAAGTAATCCTTCCTAATGTCCATAGCTCTCTTGCTGCTTCTCCCCGTAGTAATAATGATGTTTTCGTAATTGATTGTGATGACATTGAAATTGACACTGCAATTCCTTCATGTGCTGAAGATGATGGGATTTCCATGAATTATAGTCTCGCTTCCTTCGAAGAAAAGAGTGAGGCTGGAATTTTTATGACGGATTCCTCTGCAAAGCTTCCGATGAATGGTTCTTTCCATCATCATCATCATAATTTTAGCAAGTCGGATTCAATTTCAAGGGGAAGTTTGACTAACTCCATTATTGGAAGCAGTATTGGAGGAAACAATGGCAAGGACAATGGTAGCGTAGTGTCAATGATCGATCCCAGCTTGGGTGCTGGTGACTCTAGAGCTTCTTTGATTTCTATGGGAAAGCCTAAAGTCCTCCGCAAAGATGAAAAATGGTATCACATCTTATCTCAAGTTGGACCTCCTTTCCTTATCGCTGGACTTGGCATGGTTTGCGCTGGATTGCTTTTAGACACTGTCATTGTAAGTATGTACAAATTTAACCTTCGATCAAAGTCGAGTCTAGTCATATTAAAAAAAATGTACCACAAACGATTTACAAACCCCTTGTTTTGCTTTAGACTTGGGATGTATTTAAAACTGTTGGCGAACTCGTGATTTTAGTAACCCCTTTACTGGGGCTGAAAGGAAACCTGGAAATGACATTGGCTGCTAGACTTTCAACTCATTGCAACATTGGAAATATGGACATTAAAGGAAATAAATGGAAAATATGCAGTGGCAATTTGGTCCTCGACCAGGTGAGCTGTTAGTTCAAAACGTCCAACATTTACATGAACTCCTTCATTTATAAAATTATTTAACACTAAATTTTGTATTGATATGGCTTTTAGGCCCAAGCGATTGTTTGTGGACTCGTCGCCTCACTAATTGCTATCTGCATGGGAATTGCTTTCAACGGAGAAATTCATCTTGATCATGTTTCTTTAGTTATTGCTTCCAGTATTCTTACTGCGAGCATGGTTTCTCTTATTCTTGGCTCTACGATGATTAGTGTTATTCTTTTATCAAAACGGTTTCGAATCAATCCGGATAACGTGGCTACTCCAGTTGCTGGAAGCCTGGGGGATGTCGTGACACTGGGCATGCTTTCTTTATTCGCTAGAATTATCTTTAATGAGATGAATAGTAAGCTAATAAAATAAATAATTTATTGATTTACATATTATCCATTTTTAAAACGCAGCACAAAGTTCTGAGACAATAACTAATTTCATGATTTTTATAATGTTATAGATGGACGAATCTGGATTGCTTACATCATTATTACATTTTACATGCTGATACTACCGGTATGCCTTTATATAACTTATCGTAATGACTTTACAAGGGCGGTTGTGATTTCTGGTTGGATTCCACTACTTGCTTCGGTTGTTATCAGCACGTAAGTTTGCTTTGAAAGATATCAGAATAATTTTAAATAACAATCACAGAAAACCAAAGTTTTCAACACAATCTTTTTTCTAAAATATTACAGTGGTGGAGGCCTTCTCCTAGACTTGGCTGGTAAAACCCACCCTTCAATAGCGTTGTACCAACCGGTAATTAACGGTATTGGTGGAAACTTGGTGTCTGTACAAGCTAGCCGTACTTCAACTGAATTGCACGGGGACTGTGAAAAAGGGATACTTCCAAATAAAGGTCGCATTTGTGAATCTCCATTTACTGTGTACTTTACCAAAAGTAAGTTGTATAGAATTATATCAACCGTTCCTCATTTATGCGAGTTTATGCATATGCAAATTTTAACATCTACTTGCTCTTATCTCTACAGGTCTCAATTCCATGTCCGCAAGACTACTGTTGTTCTTAGCTGTTCCAGGGCATTTAATTTTTTCAACTGTGACACATTTCGTTTCACCTAACGGTGATGCCCACTATGGTCCAGTTTTTCTGGCACTTTATATTACCGCAGCAGTCTTACAAGTAAGTTGGATTACTCTGAATATATATGGGTTAACTATTACAGGTGAATATTGTTATATTTGAGGCTAACCAAAAATTCATTTGTTTAGGTATTTATTTTGCTCTACATCGCAAAACTTTTGACAAACTTATGCTGGAAGCGTGGAGTTGATCCAGACACTGCAACAATCCCATACCTCACTGCCTTAGGAGATCTCTTTGGAAGTGCCCTTTTATATTTAGCTTTTGAGTTACTTAGTGTAATCAGTACTAGCTATTAAAAGTTGTCAAAATTTATTAGTACATTTTAACACATAGTTCAATATGAAAATTGTATCTGAATTCATTTAGACTCATTCCAGTTGTTATTAAATGACGGAAAATGTGGTGGTATAGAAAGAAAGAGACTGTAAAAATTTACGTACGTTACTAGGTATAAGTAGCAGTTGTTTTGCCTGTGCTAGATTAACATGGCACTTCGCCTTTAGAACTACATAAGTTATAAAGACCAAGCACCACATTAATCTACCACAAATAAACTTCTACCTTTCCTTTTTTAAGTACTAATTAACTAACATTCTTACAATGAATGTTTCAAAATTAGTTAGATAGTGCTGAATAGCAATTTCTCAATTGTTGATTGTGTTGAATCCATCCAGGAAAAATAATTTAGAATTAATTCAGTCAGTTTCTTTAATAATAACAGTTATGAGTCTGGCTACAGAGAACTGAAGTATTTTTTAGTAAAAAAATCTGAACTGTGTTATTTTCTCTTTTTATCATAGGTAATTATAATTGAGTTTAACATGAATGGAAGAAATTATTTTGTACTATCTATGTATTCAATTGTTATGTTATAATATTATCTAACAAATAAAATTAACTTTGAACATTTCTGTTATTCATTCGGTAATCAAAACTCGATAAATAAGTTCATCTTTTATTTTCATATAAAGAAAAACGTTAAATTCAAATATTAAAAAGTCAAGGTTAAAATGTCTACAGCTATTTCGAACAACTTTAAATATCGTTTCAGTCTCCGTAATTAGAAGCATCAATTTGCATGAACCTTTCCATTATGCAGTTTTGGTTTAACTGCTTGCGGTTTGAATTAATTGATTTAGCGACATAGGAATCCACCCTCGTGCGTCGCGCTGAACAAATATGACATTCGCACTTATGTAAATTAATGCATTTCCGCATTTATAAACTTGTTTTCCTTCGTAATGTCGATTAGGAACGGGCATAAAAACAAGTCCCAGCTCTTCACATTTCATTTGAACTAATTCTCTAAATCCATGAGGAACGTGGGAGGTCATTCGAATAGCATCTGCCATGAGTTCAGGAGTAGCATGGTTTATTCCTGCAGCAGGTTGCTGTGGTTGTTGTTGAGACTGTGATTGACGATTAAGAATATAACTAAAGTCTATAGGCTGTCCTGGACATTGTACAGCAGCTCCAATCACCTCTAATCCTTTCTGTAGGTTATCTATGAAAATGAAGGTAAAAGTTTAGTAATGTATTTAATATGTATTATTGTAGGCGCTACCTTAAAGTTGAGTAAAAAAAATAGCAAAAAATTTCATAACTTACCCATTACAACAGGTTCTCGAATCAAAGGTTCTTCAAATAGGCCTCGCCACCACAGGTACCACTGACGAACATCATCATAATGAGGTATTTGGTTAAGCCAGGTAGCTAAGAATTGCAGCCATTTAGGGAAGAACATTGTTTCTAGAAGATTAACTATAGACTTTACAGGAACCATATCAAGCCATGCCATTACCCACTTCCAAGGTTCTGTAAAAACATCAGAAAATACAATTGAGTTTTTTAAATTCGGCTGATTAATTAAAAATTTTAATCGAAATTAATTTTTTTAAAGGAAGACAAACCTAGTATTTGATTTAGAGGATTTATAATTAATTCTTGCATTGCTTGTTGTAGCTTTGGAACAATATTTTTCATTAAGAAAGCATCCATTGCACCCTTAGAAAATACTGTAACCCAAGGGGTTAATATCTGCTTCGCTGAAATGTCACTAGGATGCCATCGTACAAGGGCATTTGACAATTTTGTTCTTATGGTTGGGTAGACGACTTCCAATTTTGCACCTGTAAGTGACAATGAAACAAAAATAGATCATTTACTATTTTTTATATACAGATTCAAATATTAGTAAGCATAAAATACAAAATTATATTACCTAAATACGGAAGCCACGGATGAATCCAAGCATGAATGGGTACAACATCGGATAACGGATCCCAGTCTTCAACAGCTTGACTTAGTTTGGGAACTATAATCTGATCATATACAATCTCCAAAAGCCAAGGAGGAAGAACATTTTTCCAAAATTCTATAAGTCTAACCATAGGTTCGGCATTTTTTACGTTCCAGTTCCTAATCAATAAGAAAAAGTTGTTAAAATACAACATTGAATTCTATAAAAAATACAGTCAGTTCAATTTCAAAATGACCATAATCAATTAAGAGACACAAGACATACGTATTCGCTTGGCGTACTGACGGCATCCAAGACTCCCAAAGAATAATTTCATATTGCTCTGCCTGAGTTCCTAATAAAACTGCCCAGTCATTAAGTAGTTGAAGAGGCATTTCAGGATTATCTAAAGGTTTCCAAGATTTAAGGGCTTCTTTCATCAAAGGGATTGCTATTGCTGGAACTAAGGCATACATTTGGTACATTACCCACTCTTCTTCGTGATCTCTCTGTTGAATAAATAAACAATACCAAAATATAAACAATGTTTCATAGTCTGCGTGAAACTAGAATAATTTCTTGTTCGTAATAGATTAACATACGAACATACCTTTAATTTGCCCAATAACATATATGAATTTTCCAAATTAAGGTTAGATGAATCACAAATACTTTGCATTTCTCCCATTATCTTCTCCATTTTCATAATAAGCATCTCTTCTTGGTCGACCGTTTTTGTGAGATGCTCCAACTCTTCCGAAATCGCTACTTTCCTATCAGCTGCGTATTTTGCTTTACGATCGTTTTTGAAAATATCCTAAGGAATGTAAATACAACATTATATAATTCAAATTATTTTAAAAAAATATATAAACAGTAGATCATGAACTTACATGCTCGCAACTATCTTTTAGTAGCTCCACGTTATGAATCAATTCAGGGATATCAAAAAGTGGTCCTCTTCCTATTTGAAGCTTTCCTTTTTCAATTTCTTCTCTTCGACTAGCTTCTTCTGCCCATTCTTCAAGTGGTTTTTGCTGTCCAGAGATAGCATGGTATCCGCTAAGGATTCGTTGTTCTGGTCCAGTTAAATCAATCACTTTAACTTTAGCTAAATGCCTTAATAAATAGAAAGAATACGTTAATCATAAACCTTTTAAATTCATTGAACTATATTTACTATAATATAAATAAATAAAAATCAGTTATAGTCATACCCGGCATCTGGTCTAACTCTTAATTGTTTCTGTTCCAAAACCTCTTCTGCAGTCAGGTATTTGTATTCTACTTTTTCTTTTTGTTTATTGACCTTTTGCCACTTGACTTCCTTCGGACCACTAACTTCCTTCGGTTTCTGTTGTTCCACTACATCAAGAGCAGGTGCTGTTTTCTTTTCCTTGCCGTATAAACCTAATTTAACAAAATAAATAAGAGATACACAAAACAATTCAAATTGACCATTCATCATGCAATTTAACCCAATAATATTTAACTTTAAAGCATAACTTACCAATTGCTCCTCGCCCTTGTCGTACATGAGCTTCTATTGGTGCACTGATGCCTTGAAGATCTTTTCCGAGACCTTTACCAGGTTGAAATCCCATACCAGCCAGTAACTTTGCTCCAATTCCATACATTTCAAATCCCTTTGCACCAACTCCAAGAGACTTTTTCCTCATACCCGCTATCTCCAGTCCCATGCTATTAAATCTTGCATTTTTAGGAGCTTTAGGAACAAACTGTACTTCTTCCTCACTAAAAATTTAAACACACGTACCACATACATTAAAATTCGACTGAAATTGAATAGGTCTTTGAAGATTTACTAACTTAATAGAATAGATTCTACCTTGAGGAATCAGTAACAGGAATATTATCCGTTTCCATTTCATCTCCATCTTGAAGTCCTTCTTTGGCTTCTTCTCCCTCTCTAGGTGGTTGTAAAACTCCAGCAGAAACAAATGCTTGGCCTGACGAGTAACTTTTACTTCCAGAACCTGATTTAAAAGATGATCTTTGGCCCTGCTGGCCCCTTCCTCTCCCTTTTTGCTCCGTTTCTTCATCACTATCATCATCAGCCCACACACCTGAATTATAATTTTAAAAGTTTTGGTTAGTAAAAGTAATCATAGAAATTGACCAAGAAAAAAAACCTTACCATAAATCATTTGATTTTTAGTGAACTTCTTCCGGAATCGATTAGGATTAAACTCAGTTTCCAAATCATAGTCGGTCACTTCGAAACGCTCTTTTTCGTCACCTGAAGACATTTTCTCTTTTATTTCCTTTGTTTTTAACAAATTCCAAGGTGGAGAAAATAGACTGATGATTAGAAATCCCAATTATGGTTTATTTCTTTTAATTAAATATTATTTTTTAGGTTTCAAAATAAGTTTCATTTTAAATAGTATTTTTATAAAACAGGAACTTTTTGATTTTTGCTAGAGACGACAAATACAAAATATCAGATTTCGCACAAACCTAGCACAAACCCATAGATTTTGCATGAAATGTTAAATCCCCAAAGAACATAGAGTGACAGTTCCCCTCTATTCACATGAAACGCGTGTGATAATAATAAGACACACAACAAGAACAACCTTTCAGTTCAGTTCAGTTCAGTATGAAATTTCATGTATTAGAAAATTAGAATGCGCCAGTCATAAAACTATAGACATGATGGACATGAAGCTAGGCCGACTGCTAAACCTATCTTTACTTTTGCAAACTGATTACAATTTACAAAGGGCATCAACAATCAAGGTCAAAAGGTCCGTTCGTCTCATAATAAATGAGTAAATTTAAAATAATTTACAATTTATCTAGTCATTTCACTTCACTACACTACAAACTGTTAGTCATTTCACAATTTTGTGAATTGGGTTGTGTAAAACTTCAAAACGTGCTCGCTCTAATCTAAATTCTAAATACAATCAGCGCACTTCACAGACAACAACTGAACGAGTAGTAAGTACGTAAAGAGTATTTTTGATTTTCAATATTCATATTTCACATTCCACATTCGAAATTTGAGCATTTGGCAAATTTGCCATTCCACAAATCCACATTCCCTTGCTTGGCTTGGCATATACACTCAAGTTTATTATGTGTACTTTGTACTATGTACTATATTATGAACGAATACAGAATATGAAGTTAAAGTAGAACTATTTTTCACTTTGCAGTTTGCAGGATATTCAATATTATATTACGCGTCGCGTCGTGCATTGGCTTGGTTAACTTTACCTGTTCAGCTGAGCTGACACGCTTACAGCTGACAGCGTTCGGGTGCGACGACAAGATACGAAAACGGAAGATAATTTTACAACTGGCTGACACTGGACTGACTGCACTGGTGACTGGACTAGTGTGTAATATATATGTGACTGTTATAATGGGATGCTGATCTGATGACTGACTGCTGGCTGGATCGAAGATTGGATTGTTTTACTCAATTGACAAGTAATTGCGAGTTGTACCTAGTTAAAAGTAAGCGTCTTAGGGATTTTTCAACTGCCAACAGTTATTCACATTTCATTATTCTTTAAATAGTTCAGTAACTTGTAACGTTGTAACTGAACTGAATTCAGTTCAGTTAAGTTTACAGTTCATTCATACTTCGTATTCCATTTTAATAATTCATTAATTTTTTTAAAATAGTTCCAGAAGGATCAAGAAAAGGACAATTGTAGTAGGGTGAACATACTTATTTTTTAAATTGGACCTGAGTCGAAGGGATTTTGTCATGGCTATGGAAATGGACACGGATTTCATGATGCAACAATCCATACAAAAGCTTCAATTATCTGATAATGAAGGCGAAGATAATACAAATAACGGAAGTAGTAGGCAATCAGACGAAAGAATTCCTAATGTATGCAGTTCATCCCAGTCGAGTCGTGGAACCGAGATTGAACAAACTCCAAACATAGCGTTTCACCCACCTGCTTATCTACAACGGTATGCTGCTGTTTGCGAAGTGCTTGCAAACCTGCTGGAAGACCCGAAACACAAAGATGTAGCGAATGGAAATACTGTTATGGAAGTTGGTTGTGCTGAGTATGGCATGGCTGTATTTTTAAAATCAATATTAGGAATTGGAAAAGTCATTTTTATGGATATAGATGAAACCTTATTGAAAGATGTATGTGACTCGAAAGTTCAAAACTAAAAATTTATAAATGAATTATCACATTTTTTATGATTTTTTTTAATGTAGCGAAAGCATCTTATAAGACCTCTTCCTGCTGAACATTTGGCAAGGACAACTCGACCAAAACCTCTTGTATTCGAGGTATTTGCAGGATGCATAACACAAGTTGATACAAAGATTCTTCGTGAATCTCCGAAGGTGTGGGCGATTGTTGCTATTGAACTAATCGAACACCTTATTCCAGAAGTTTTGCGCGGGTTCGAAATAAGCGTGTTTGGAGTAATTTCACCCGAAATTATAATCGTTACCACTCCAAATGCTGATTTCAACCAGGTGTTTGGTTTGTCTGCTGGTCAGTTTAGACATTGGGATCATAAGTTTGAGTGGACTCGTTTAGAATTCATATCGTGGTGCAAGAAAATCTGTGATGAGTTTCCAGAGTATAAGTTTACAGTACGTGGAATTTGCGCCGGTCCTGCAGAGACTGAACATTTGGGACATGTTTCTCAAATGGCTGTTTTTGAAAAAGTGTGTCAAAATGGGTTCCATACGTCCAGGAACGGTCCCCATGAGTATATGGGAGTTGTAAAAGACAATGTATACAAACAAATAGAGCGCGTGGAATATCCCAATTATATTGAAAAACGAACTCCGAACCAAATTATATTGGAGGAATTTTTATATACCATTGAAATGTATTGGATGAGCAAGCGAAATTTGGAAACCTGCATGGAACAAGAAATAACTGAACTGTTTTTTCCCTTGGATGTTTTACAACGTGGATTAAATATGCCGGCTGTCGCTTCTGACATTAATTACTTGAGGTATAAAATTTTCTTCTAATGATCGATCTTTGAAATTGAATACCAAAGTTGCAGTATCTTGTTCGTTTTTAGAAACCTGTTTACATCAGAAAATTATGATGTACGAGTCAATGATCAAGGGAAGTATGGAATTAGAATAGTGATTGCAGACTGGGAAAAAGAAGACAAAGAATTGGAGTTGGAAGAAGAAATGGAAGACCAGCCGAGTGACGTTCAATGCTTTAGCATCCCAGCATCGAAAGATGATGATAGCTGGGATTAATTATGTTGTGAAGTTGTGATGATTGAGTTGTGTTCATTTGTTTTGCCTTTACATATTGATGCACCAAATCGATACTGGTGTTCTATGTAATAATATTTATTAGTATAATGATAGTTAGATTGTTTCCTCAGAATCGCTAACTATGTATATAATTTCATCGGCCTTACGTGTGTCTATTTTCATGAATTATTATATGAACGCAATCAATTTTGTTACTTTTTGAGATATTTCATATTTGGGTTATATATTTGTTATTGATTTAAATTAAACCCAGTATTATTGAGTTGTTAGTACTTTAGTAATAATTTGCTTATTTTGCTTGGTCGGTAGAACCAATACGTACATACCTAGTGCTCAACTAGTTCAACCCTGACGGCCTGACCATAAACCCCCAAGAATCTCGTATATGCAATTTATCAATTGTATACTTTGTTTTGTATTTCCACGGAAATGTTATACGAATAAAATCATTATAAAAATTGCATATTGGAGTGCTATAATTATGAAAGATAATCAGTACATTTTATAAGGGGTGTTTTTTTTGTAACATTGCATAAATAAAGAAACTCAGGTAAGAACAATGAAATTGTGAATTGTATCGAATCGGTAGTTTTGTATTAATATCAAATCATTTTTGTTGAGCAGATTTATTCAATTAACAATAAATTATGGATCGTAAACCTGAAGCAAGTAAGGGCAAAGAAAAAGGGGAATCTATTTTATACAAAAAGGCATCATTTAACAATGCTCCTGAAAGTAAAGTCGGCATCGCTCCGGACTTTGAAGTAATTGACAATCACCTCGTGACAAAAGATGGTTATGAGGAAGACGCTCCAGGACCTAAAGTAATACCCACTGTAGCAAAACCAAGGCCTTCAAATACAGGCGACCCCAAAAAGGCAAATTCTCTTACTGTGGGATCCCCACGTAAAGGCAAAGTCCCTGGCGTATCTGGCTCACAACCTATAGAAGTTCCCCAAACTCAGGAATCCCACAAGCCTAATAATGATGCTAATCTTGTCCCTCCGGGTGCGGGTGCAGGCAAATATTCAAAATCATTTTCTCTGGGACTTCATCATTCCAACGATTTTCATGGGAGAGTAAGTACCTATTACGCAAATCTTAACATATATAAAAATATTGAGTACTTTACACCTTTCGAACAAAGACTACCAGCCATTGCAATTTAGTCTGTTATGTCTTGTATACTTTACTCATTTGCAGATAAGTCCCCATCTCTTACCTGCAGCAGAAGCACAACGCCTCGACGACGATGATAAGCTTATACTGAAAGAGGAAATTGAATTCGATCGTTTAGTCAGCTCAACCATCCTAAAAGGGAAACCCAAGGATGGCCAGATTCACATTCAAGGAGATCACACAATATCCGAAGCGGTTGAAATTAAAGAACACAAAATTGAAAAAGATATATCAATCCTTGAAAATGTCCTTGATGTTGATGAAGCTGAAGCACCTTCTTGGGAAAAATTCCAGGCGGAAGAAATGGGAATGGATGGAAACCTTATGAAAAAGCATGCTAGCAGTAAACCGAAAAAAATTCATGTTGATAGAGCTGTACTGGACGGCATAAAGATAGTACACCAGGGAGATGAAAAGCGTAAATTAGTTTTTGTCGAACAGGTTGTAGCGGCTTATCATATGAAAGATTTGACAAGTAGATATGGATCGAAAGGGAAATCTCCCAAGCAGGTGCAATACAACAAAGCTTAACTGATATGAATGTTTCAATAGAAGGAGTAAGTCCTTTTAGTTTAAAAAATTTGATTGTCTTTAGTACTTCATGGAAGCCTATGACACAGATGTAAGGCGTGCGTTTCTTGGAGATGAAGAAAGGGAAGGGTCTGCGGTTCCTCATCGGTATGACGCACATGGAAAAGAAATGCACCATACTCATGATAATGACAATTCCGGTCTTGGAGAAAGTGACAGATACTTTGGAAGCGCAATTGCAATAAAAAGTGTAAATCCTATGCTAGACGATGAAGCGTTAAATGGAAATATAATGACAGAAAAGTCAGACGTGTCCTTTTGGAAGTCGCTAGAAAAGATAGAAAAGGGAGGGGATTCGACTCTAAGCTTTCTTAGTGGTTCATTAGCTGCAAGCGTCTGTTCAAGCCGAACAGGCGTAACTGCAACTGCCTCACAGGTTGCACCCTCGGTTGGTAATGAAGAAGAAACGGACAAATCTCAGACACGAGACGCTTCGGCAACTGACGCAATCGTGCCTATGGACGAATGTCTGCTTGACAAATTTCTTGTAAGCATGAGATTAACTTTTTGCATGTTTTATAGAGAGACTAAATCAATTGAATTAAGCTAAATCCGATTATAATATAATAAATCACAAAGGAGCCTACTTTGCAAGAAGTCATACAGAGTCAAGCTGTACGTCGAGCATGGATACGCACAAAGCATCAACTGGAACTATTTAACGTCAAAGATCCTATAGCATACGATACCTACGGACAATTATATGAAGAGATTCGAGATTTTATTAAACTTTCTGAAAAAGACATTGAGGACTTTGAAGCAGGAACGTGGGAGGTATGTTGGACTGGGCGTAATTGGAATTTGGGCTGGCTTGTTTGTAATGTAAGAAAGGTGTCATTATTGTTTTTCATTATGGGTTTCTTGGTAGCCCCCGATACACCATGAAATAAGCATTTACAATCTCGAGCCCCAAGAAAAACTGTTTGGACGTTTTCGGATCTATCAAAAAGCAATGATGTATATGATCGAGCACTTTGAAATGTTACGTCCCCTTCTTGCAGAAATTAAACAGTCATATGAAGAAGTCCTGGAAAAGTGTGAAAAAGAATGGAAAGATTTGAAAGCGGATAGAATGGAGGTTCTACGTCGTAAGGAATCTTATACACGATATGTTAGAAAGACAGATGAAGAAGGTGATCGATCTTTAATGCATGCCAATGTACAGTCTCATGCTCTTCAAGAGCATAGTAAGCTATGATTAATGAGAACTTTTTCTTAAAGTAATTGTTGCTTTCAAATCCCTATTAGTTCTAATAATTAATATTGCTGATGATTCTTAAAATTAGTTCAGGGACAACAACATACGCTTTATTCAATATTAGGAATGTTATGGAAGTAAGTCATTAAAGTTAAAGGTTAGTAGAATTTATTAAAATTTAGAAAAGTTTGAAAATCTTTATTTGATATGGATAGAATGAGACAATCCTTGAAAATGCAGTCTCGGATGGTTAAGAAAATTAAAGTAGTTTTCAAACAAAGAGTTGAGACGTTAGCAAGGGAAATTGTCAGTCAACAAGGACAATCTATGTTTGAAATGACACTTCCGGGGAAATACACTGAAATTATGGAGAGATTCAAACAAGTTAAGGATCCTAAAGAGATACGACGAATTTTAAATTCTACTAGGCGACAGCTTCGCAAATCCCATAAACAGTAAGCATTTCTGGATGTAATTGTTTCTATTTAAGATGGTTCTGCATAATTGACTATTTCAATATATTGATTAGGATTGTAGTATTTGAGGCAGATTATGCTGACACAGTTCCCAGAACTGAATTCGAAATCTACAATGCCAAATACAATACTTTGCTCACGAAGAACAAAAATATGATTAAAAAATCCGATGAGTTAAAGGCAGAAATAGAAATTATCAAGAAAAGTATTGCCAAGAAGAATACAGCAATGTATGAAGAAGTTGGTCTTGATGAATTAACAGGAGAAAAACCGATAATATATCTTGAGACAATGGGTAACAAATTATCTGTTCCTTTGTACCTGCGTTACGATCAGCCTATTGTGGACTTGAAATATTCTAGGTAAAAATTATGCAAATAAATATTAAAATTGAAAAAAATAATTTACTGTATTCTATGATTTTAATACAATTAGAAAATGAATGCTAAAAAAATTTATGTGTCATATACTATTTAAGTCAAGAGGCTGCTTCACTCATTTATGAGATCTGGAACAAGCGATCGGATATTCTGGAGATTTCCAGGCGGGTCAAGAAAGCTCATGATGATGAGCAAGAAGGAATAGCCAATTATCCAGACGATTTACAATACGATATGCCATTAATTCTCAGTTTTCCGGATTTTGTCGCAGAGTTCTTCCGACAAAAATGCGACCTTGTGGAAAGTGCAATGGAATATACATACAATTTGATAGCTGCTTGTAGAAGATATACTTCTGACCCTGAGCTAAGCCTTTTTCTTGGTATCCTTGAAGAAAATATTGATGAGTCTGTGTACCACTTATTTCAAATCGAATTGGCAAGAATCAAAGAGTTGGCCATTGCTAAAGCTAATGAAGCCAAGGACAACAAAGGATACTTGGGATTTGGAGAGTTTTGCAAATATTTGCAAGAAATATGTCCTAATAAAACGAATGATGAATTTGTTGCGTTATCTAAAACTGCTCAGTCAATTTCTGGAGCACGAGGAGATTGGGCTATGGTTCCTGTTCTAACCTTCTTCCAGAAGACGGATGCCAGTGGGAAAGACAACGACTTTGTTAACTTGCTTTACAATCAATTTGAAGCTGAGCGTAAAACGTATATTCATGAGATTCATTCCGAACTTTTACTTGAACTTGGAATTTCTGAGAAGCTTTTGGAACAAATTGATGACCCTGCATGGTTAACGGACGTGTCTATGCATGTCTTCTATGCTGCTATTACATCCGTAGACCCGGCAATATGTAATTTAGAAATTTCAATTAAGATCTTACGTTTTTATAAAGATTTTCGTTTGTAACCACCATCCATTTTTTAAATAGCGGACGAAGGAATTGCAAGATTTCTTGCATGGGTATTTTTGGGAATGACAGCTTTGCCAGGAATCGTAACTCTTGGTACGAGGCTTGTTGAGTTTCTCAAAGATCGAGCGCACATGGCGTATTATGAATTGGAAAAGTTCAATGAAGACGAAGATTTGGAATTTGAAGGTTGTTTTTAAAATTACACAAAATTAATTTTTTGCAGTGGCAGAATGTACTAAAATCCTGATGTCTTGCTTGATTCTTTATAGATTGCATTCGTCAGCTTAAGGAATACGATGACGATGATTCAACTCTGGATAAGCTTGATATGAAAAAACGAAGGCTTCAAACCAAAAAGTTAAAATATGCTAGTCTTCGTCAAGTCACTGATCGACTTTATTCTGGGCCGTTTGTACGCTATGGAAAACGTGCTGTGGTAAACGCAATGACCACCGATTATTCCGTCGTTCCTTCTGAGACAGATTTGGAAGAAGAGACTGTTGAGATTTTGTAATTTCAAAAATTATTTATTTTTTAAGAATTAAGGTAAAATACACGTTTTTTAGCAGCCTGTATTTAATGTTTTGATATTTCTAAATACAGAGAACCACATCATCATCACCATCACCATCATCATCATCATCACCATCATCATCACCATCGACATAAAAAGCATGGATCTACTGATAAACATAAGTTGTCAGACCCTTCTCCTTCTACCTTATAAATATGACATAGCGAACTTTTTACTTTTTGCTCTTAATACTCCTGCCTTTCATAAAAAAAATTTTGTAAGTACCTATTTTAGCCGAAATTATGATGTTTGACGTGATTTACCTTCCTCAAAATTAATCTGTAGATGAATGAAAGCATTTTTACACTGAATAAATCCAAATTGAGCGTAGAAGTAAACGTAAAAACAATGTTGCATTACAGAAACATCTGACATAAATAAGAAAGTATAGGTAAACTTTACCTTTCAATTATTGCCAAGTAATACCAAAAATGTATGTTTTTTTCTTTTATTTCAATTTGTAATAAAATACAACATACGCATACGGAGGGTGAACTAGATACTCTCGTAAAAAATTCATGTGCGGAATGAGCACTAGTATAGTAGATTTATAGTAGATTCTCCTATACATTTGTAATCCCCAACATAGATATAGATTACAATAATATTATTAGTGGTGCCAAAATATCTTAAATCTTAATGAGCTTCAATATAATCTGCCTTTACTTTTCTTTAAATAAATGAAATGATAAACATGCTCTTGAGCGTGTCAACATTTAGTTAATTTTAATAGACATATCATGTGGGTCCGACAAAGTCCCTGGAAAGTATTTTTTAAACGAAGTGTTATGTTTCATCAATCAATCATTTCAACATTGATTTCATAATTATTTAAACATTTTCGTCCATATTTTTTCACTTAAATCAATTCCCGTTTTTTGTGAATTTCCTTGTGAACTCTCAAGATTCTGAAATTTTTACTCTAAATGAAAAAAGTTTGTATAATTGGAGCTGGTGGAGCCGGCCTGGCTGCACTTCGGCATGTAAATGCAAGTAGTAAATTATCGGGAGTTTGTTTCGAAAGCATGGAAAATATTGGGGGTTTGTGGAATTATACAGATCAAGTAGGAAATGATAATTTAGGGCTCCCAGTGCATTCCACAATTTACAAAGGTTTACGGTAAGGGCACACCGAAGTTTATTTAGTATCTGCATAATTCTTCCACTTATTCTAACCCATGGTACTTAGAAATGCAAAATTTTCCATTTAGAACAAATCTTCCCAAGCAAATAATGGGTTATTTAGATTTCAACTATAAAGAAGGAGGTGACTCATTTATTTATCATGAGGAAGTCTTACAGTTTATGAGGGACTTTGCTGAACAGTATAAGCTTTTAGAAAATATACAGGTAAACAAATGCATAAACCTAATTGTTGTGAACAAAACGATATTTTGAATTTAGTCTATCAATCTATAAAAAAATATAGTTCAACACACGCGTGGTCTCGATAAGGCCAATTAATCGATGTGACTTTTCCAATGAACCTCTATGGGAAGTTGCAGTACAAAGAGGCACTGACGATAAAGTGTCAACTAATTTGTTTGACTCTGTTATGATTTGTAATGGGTAAGGGGATGCGATAATTTTGCTTACTACATGCTTTGACATTAATTTTTATTAATAATATTTATACACTATGAACTCTAGACATTATTGGAAGCCCACTATACCAAGCATAAAAAATCTTGATGAATTCAAGGGTCAAGTGATGCACAGTAGAGATTATCGTGTCCCTGAACCATTTACGGGTAAACGAGTTGTTGTATTTGGCTGTGGACCCTCTGGAATTGACATCATGTTGGAAGTGGCTAAAGTAGCTTCAGAAGTGCGTGTGATGAAGATAAATTTAAATTAAATGATTTACCTTAAAACCCTTGCAATAGTACATATTTGTAGATAAAATCCAACAGCTTATGATTTTATGACATACGTCTACTGTGACTACTGTCGCAGGGGGTTTACTGTAATATTGATACCTTCCTACACACAAATTAAATCAAAATTTAGATTCAGCTGAGCTTGAGGAAACCTCCATTTCCTGGAAATTTGCCTGCCAATGTCAATAACGTTTTCCCCGTTACCCAAGTCCGTGATAAGTATGTTATTTTCGAAAATGGGGATGAAGTTAAATGCGACGTGTTGTTACTATGCTCGGGTAAAAATATAGATTTATAATCTAAGATTCTGGTCGATCATCTTTCCTTTTTATCTAAATTTTTCTTTTCATAATTTCGTCATAATTACTGCCGTAATATCAATCGGAAATAAAATTTAAAAAAGCGAATGATTTATCACATTTATCATTACATGCAAAAACTAACAAAGTATGATGTGATCCGAAAACTTTAAAAGGTTATGATTACGACATTCCATTCCTGACCCCTGAGTGTGGTATTCAAATTGAGAAAGGGAAACTGATTCATCCTCTATATCGACACTTGATCAATGCTAAATTTCCTACAATGTCAATATTTGGAGTAGCATTCATTGTGTGCCCATTTATCCTTTTTGATGCTCAGGTATCAAAATTATTAGAATTGAAATAAATCAATGCAATGAGAATGTTGATCAATGATAAATATTTTTGGAAAAGCAGACTCGTTACTTCGTCAAATATTTGGAAGGCGAAGTAACATTGCCATCAATGGATCAAATGCTTCTTGATATTGAAAAAAATACTAAACGCCAAAAAGAAAAAGGTATTCCATTTCATCGAAGCCATGAATTAGGTGAGCTTCAGTGGGACTACTATAAAAGCTTGTGTGATGAAGCAGGCGTCTCACACTTGATAAAACCTTATGTGAGAAAAATATTCGAAGCTGTTGGCCACAGACGTCTGAATGTACCCGAAGTGTATAGAAATGATAACATTATTGTGCTAGATGATGATAATTTTATACTTGAAGAGGCATCATCTTAGATTTTTAATATTTTAATGTTCATTCCGTTGTTAAAAAAACCAATGTTATGTTTCAATTAATATCCTGATTATTATTTATACTTTTTCTATATCAATCTTTATTTTAACGTATTATTTCATTCATGAGAGCGTTCTTTCACTAAATTGGAAAACATGATTGTCATACATATACATTTTGACACCAAAGAAATAACTACCACTCATCTTAAACTTACATAATAAGTATTTTTAAACAAATCTACGTTCATTTAACACACAACATCATGTGAATACCCAAACCCACGAAATCCATAAAATTAAGTTTAAACAAGATGTCATCATTTTAGTTTAATTATTTATTTGTTTTATTAATCATTAAGATTACATTCCTAGTTACCACATGTTTTATTAACTTGAATTCACAACGATTTTCATAGTAAATTTTTAAAATTTAAAAAAAATAAAAATGAAAAAAGTTTGTATAATTGGAGCCGGTGGAGCTGGACTGACTGCACTTCGGCATGTAAATGCAAGTAGTAAATTATCAGGAACTTTGTTCGAACAAACGTCAGACATTGGAGGTCTTTGGAATTATACAGACCAAGTTGGTAATGATAACTCAGGGCATCCAATACACTCTACAATCTACAAAGGTTTGAGGTAAACATTTTCTTGCATTTCCATCCTCACTCTTTTACTTACCTTATTTAATAAAAAACATTTCTCATGACATTTTTTCGCAAATACAGAACCAATCTTCCCAAGCAAATAATGGGCTATTTAGATTTCCAATACAAAGAAGGAGGTGATTCATTTATTTACCATGAGGAAGTCCTACAGTTTATGAGAGACTTTGCTCATCAGTTTAAGCTGTTAGAAAATATAGAGGTGAGTTTATAAAGTAATAAAAATTCTTTTCATAAATCCGTAGTTTAAGAATAGTATCCTAAAACATTTTATGCTGAATTAATTTCATTATGTTTACCAATTAATTATCAATACGTAGTTCAACACGCGAGTTGTCTCCATCAAGCCGATTCATCAAAAAGATAATCAACATTCGAATGACCCTCAATGGGAAGTAGCTGTGCAAAAAGGAACCGATGATGATAAAATATATATTGATTTGTTTGACTCTGTGATGATTTGTAATGGGTAGCCTAAGCACACTTATTGTTATCTTTTTTATTTTATTACACTTTTAATTCAAAATTTTACTACAGTACATATATTTTATGTAATCTTTAATCTTTAGACATTATTGGAAGCCTCAAATACCAAGTATAAAAAATCTACATGAATTTAAAGGCCAAGTAATACATAGCCGAGACTATCGTATCCCTGAACCCTTTTCGGGCAAGCGGGTTGTTGTTCTTGGGTGTGGACCGTCCGGAATTGACATTTTGTTGGAAGTGGCTAAAGTTGCTTCTGAAGTAAGAGTCATAAAAATATAAAACCATTTATTTAGCTTTATACTGAATGTACCTGAAATTTTAAATCAACATTAGGTACACTTGAGTCTAAGGAACCCACCATACCCAGGACATTTACCGTGTAATGTTAATCAAGTTTTACCTATTACACAAGTTCGTGACAATTATGTAATTTTTGAAAATGGGGATGAAGTTATATGCGATACGTTGCTGCTGTGCACAGGTAAAATCCATATAATGAGGTAATGCATAAACTGAAAAAATGCCATAATTTTTGTCCTACCTCAGGTTATAACTATGATCTGCCGTTTTTGACACCAGAGTGTGGCATCAATATAGAAAAAGGAAAATTAATTTACCCTCTATATCGTCATTTTATCAACGCTAAGTTTCCTACGATGTCCATACTGGGTGTAGTATTCCGTGTATGCCCATTTATTCTATTTGATGCTCAGGTACAATTAACAATTTATTCTTAGAAAAAATGTAAAAATTTTGAAACATTGAGAACTAGATGCAATGTTATGTGCTATTAAAAATACAGGCTCGCCACTTCGTCAAGTATTTAGAAGGGGAAGTTACATTACCATCAATGCAGGAGATGCTCCTCGATATCAGGGAAAATGCAAACAGCCAAAGAAATAAAGGTATTCCATTTAACCGAAGTCATGAGTTAGAAGTGCTTCAGTGGAATTACTTCAAAACACTCGGAGATGAAGCAGGTTTTTCTCATTTGATAAAGCCATACATCAGAAAAGTATATGAAGCTGTTGGCCATAGACGAAAGACTCAGCCTGACGTTTATAAAAACGATAAAATAATTGTGTTAAATGATGACAGTTATGTGATTAAAGAGGCGTCATCATAGCTTTTTAATTTAATGTTTTATAAATATTAAAAATACATTATTTGTCTCATTTTAAAATAATTTTTTTTTGTACAGAAATTTTTGCTATACATATTCATGTTTCGAATAATCATTGCTAAAATTGATGTTTGGGTCCGTTTTATAATCCTTGATGATATGTAATAGGAAAAGGAAGACATTTGTAATTTTTAACGTGCAGTAAATTTCCCTACTCTCTAAATTCTTATAGTAACTTAACTAAATCGAAATTGAGCCCTAAGAGCTTTAGTTAATGAGCATATGGTTTTGTTCCTCCAAAATTGGGGGTTAACTGGTCTGCTGGAACAATACCCAAAATAAACTTCTCCCATTCTTGTCGATTTGTTCCAAAAATTTTAATTGATTCCCGAGTTTCTGGATCAACTACAGGCAAAACTACACGAAGGGGCACTTCAAAAATTGCTGGTGCTGAAAGTAAAATTTTTAATCACATATAAATCTCTGTCAAGCTTAAAAATTGAATTATATCAATTACTTACTATTGATATAAATAACGTGACCGATTACTAATGGGTAATGAACTTGCAAATCGCTTATCCATCTGATTTGTACGGTGAGACCTTCATTCAAACAAATTAATTCAATATGAAATTTTTGTTTTTTTTATAGTTTGACTCAAATAAAATACAAGAATTTACATGGAAGACAGGCATGTTGTGGGATGTTAAAACCTTTCAAATCTTCAATAAAAGTAGCTCGTGTCACGTTAAATCCTTCGTCTTGTGTTTTTCTTAATTTAGCAAAAGCATCTTCAATACGGTAAATGAGATATCGATATAATTTGTCGGCTTGTCCGGACAAAACAAATTTTCGTGTATCCCAATCTGCGACATTGACGGTGATAACTATCAGAAAACCCAATTAAAATTTACTGACAAAACTTTCAAAAACAGAATTTAAAAAAATCAGGTACATTCTAAAAATTCTAAAAGTACTAAAACGAGCAAACCTGGGGCTCCATCATAGTCCACAGCATCAACATTGATTGGATATTCCTCGTAAAGGTTTTTGAAATCCTCATTCATAATATTATCCACATCGTTTTCTTTTCTCCATAATAAGTGCTAAATGTAATGTAATTAAATTTTATGATTTTAAGTGTATAATATTCTGAACACTTCTACTCTTAATTATTCATATAGGTTTGTAGGTTTGTTAGATATGATTGATATGAATAATAAACAAAAATTTATGGGAAAGTTACTAACTATAGCTATTATTACAAAATGACTACTAATAATACCTCTTTAATCAACTTGATAGCTTTTTCAACGTCCGAGTTTGCAGCTGTGAAGTAAACAAATAATTATCATATTATTGTAGTATTGAGTACTTTTCTAAATATTTTCGAAGCTTTATTTTAATTAAAATGTCCCTTGTGCTACCCGAACCCGCAAAGCTACATTTGCTTTGTGTAATAAAGTTATTTCCATAAAATTTCATACGTCCGTAGAAATACATAATATAGTTTATTCTCAATAAAAATAATTATTTTGTAAGGCAAGAAAAGTCAACTTACTTCTAATCCATCGAATCAGGTAAATCTCTTTTTTCATGTAATCATGAGTCAAAAATGGTTCCATTGATTTAAGAAGCTGTTAAAAACAAATAAGCATCATAAATTATCCTTGCTCACTTATAAGAAACGTTGATTTTAAATCAAAATATTAAAGCTTGCTATTCTGCATAATGGGTTTAGTTGATAAACCCAACTCACTTTGTCTAAGGCCACCTTTTCTTTGTAACTAATGGTCAAATCTTTTTCCACAAATGAGTTAACAGCACCACTGCTTTGTTCCAAATTTATTGTTATTACGAAAAGTATTAGAAACAAATATATTACAGACTTCATTTTCGGTTCTTAAAGTTGTAACACTTAAAAAAAATACGATTTTAAAAATTCAGAAAGAAATAATTTGAAGAAGTTGTATTTGTAAACTATTACAATACAGGAAACTATCTAAGGCTATTAAAATAAAATATCTAGTGCTTCAAGACGTTTTTGGAATCAGCTCTACGAATGACCTAGCAAACAGCAAAAAGATTGGCATTTATTAATACTTTTTATTGTTTTATTACTATGTTGTTCGTGTGTCCAGGAGCATAATTGTTGTGTGTAATTTAATATCATTTAAATTATAGTATCACCTCAATACTTTATAAAAAAACAAGCTGTTACGTAAACTATTGAATTCGTTCAGGTAGTTCTGAAGTACACCTGTCTACCTTCATGCTCTTCAAATTAAAAACAAACAACTTTGAGAGAATCCTTGGAATGGAAATTTTTCAAGATTGAATTTAAGGTAATCTTAAGATAAAAATGATTCCTTTATTATGTACTTGTTTTCATGAACTTGAATGTTATTGAAGAATCTCAACTAACAATGCTCTTATTTTTTCTTATCTTCTTTTATTAATCAAAATCAAGTTTTTTGTCATCATGCTGAAAATGCATTGCCCCCTTGCCTTTGGTAACATCATTCTAACATTGGATGGAATACCCCACTTCTGAACTCTTGACTCATTGAAAATTTCGCATTTTCAAGAGTAGATACGATGATACGAAGAACCTTAACCTATGATTTACGCAAATAATCAATCACTTAAGAAGAAACTAGGATTACATCTTCGTATGAAAGTTATAAGGTAAATGCAAAACTTTAATGATACAACCATGCATGCGTCATTCAAATTTCAAGTGAAAACAATATATATTATCATTTAATAAAATAATAATACCTAATTGTTTTATTGCAAGAAAGATTACAATCGAGAATTACCCAAGTGGATTTGGAAACATCGTCAGTAAAATAAATTCTTACATTTTAGAAAAACAATAAACATGAAAAATAGTCCGACTAAACCGAAGAAAGGTTTCAGAATTTATTCACAAAACAATCCTGCTGCAGTTTTAGATACTATAGAATTGAGATGAAACTAATTTTCTAGAGTAAAAATTTAATTTTAAAAATTATTCATATTGCTTGATATTTTTTTGAGAATTGGGATTTGGGATGGGAGCTATCAAAATATACTACTATTCAAAACAACTTGATTAATTTAAATTTAATGTAAAATGACCATAAGCATGGATGGCATGGAACAATATTATTTCTAAAATACATAAAATTGTTCTTAGTTTCTTCGTTTACACCAGAACTATTTCATTTCATCCTGCATGTATTCCACAAAAATAGTCCATCCATAATATAAATGGCTAAAGCTACGCATTACTTTTATAAATAAGATTTCACGTAGTTTTCTACTACTACAGAAACTACAGATTATCATCTTCCATTCTTCCATTGAGCTATTTGCTTTATTTTATTTGTTTTACGTAATTTATTTATTATTCGGGCAGTTATGGAGTGCATTGTGCATGAGATAGAAAACCATAAAAATACTTTATATACTTCAAAATCATGATATGAAATCTTTTAATTGCAACATTGCAAGGTTTGATTTAAAAAATTTACGATTAGATTATCAATTCACCATTCATGTGTTTACTTTCAATTTTACTAGGTAGTTTAATTTAACGTTTAGAGCTCGTAGTTAACCTTGAACAATTTTTAAAAACGTGTTGAAGTCTTTAAATGATATTTAGTTCAATATTTTAAAAAAGGGTTTTCGAGAGTTCTGAATTAATGTTAAATGTTTGCTACGTTAGCTTTAGCTTTTAATTAACTAGATCTTTAATAAACACCTAAATAATAATACACGTTAACTGTCCTCGCGCATGACTATGACATTGAAACTAAACTTTTTTAGTTTACTTATAATTTTACAGTTCGAGATAATTATGTTATTTATTAATTAGCATTCAGAATAAAGTTTAACATTAAGATCAAATGTAAACCCTTTCTCAAATCGAACAAATAATTCATTTAAAATATTTCAACATGTTTTTAAAAGAGTTCAAGCTCAACTACGAGCCCCCAAAATAAAATAAAATAAGTACCTTTTGGGCCAAGAAGAATAAGATCAATCACTTTTTAATTATTTTCTTATGTTCTTCTAAAACAGAATAAAAATCGTATGTTTGTATTTAAAAATTAAATTGTAATTAAATTATAAACAGAAATGATATGATAATATTTATTTAATTTGCAATTAAAGGAAGGGAAAATTGAGACATGGCAGTAGAGTTCAGGGGTAAGTTGACTCTTTCGAAGGTAAGTCAAAGCTCTTGGTTTTGCTTGCTACTCCATCCAGTTCAAAGTTTTGCTGTCAAGTAAAGAAACAACAGATGATTGTGGAGTAAATTTTACTTGCGATAGTTGCGATTAATTAACTTAATTTGCTAAATTCTATTCAAATTACCATTTAGTATTTATTTTGTAATGTTCATTGTTCACACGTTTTTGTTTCAATTCGAAGCTAAAACAGATTTAACTAGTTCATTCTGAGGGGCGAAAGGCAAAAGGGGGTGTCGTGCTTTGTTAAAAAGTACTTTTGATATTTTTAAATTTTATAACTCAACTATTGATTATTATGTTTATTTAAATTCTATCAACTGGGAAGGAGTAAAATGTAAAATTAAATTTGTAAATTATTTAATTGCAAATAAATATTTGACAGGTCAAAGGTCAAGTCAAGGTCTAAAACAATATAGGAAGTAGGAAGTACCGAGACCGACCCTTAAACTTTTTGGACTACCGAATAAACATCTTTAAAGTTAAAAATGAATGCAATCCATAGCGTGTACATAATTTCCAAATCGGGAGGGATGATATTCAACTATGATCATAATTTCCCAAAAGTCGAAACCGAGAAGACTTTTACGTATCCGGTGGATATCAAAATGGAGTTAAGAAATAAAAAATTGATTGTTGTTTTCGGTCAAAGGGATGGCATTTGTGGTGAGTGAATTATTGAATCCAAACTCAAAAAGTCACACCCACTTCTTTTTGCTTGGCAGAGAGCCTTTGAACTATTAATTATGTTTTTAGCATCGTAAATAATATTAAATTGAGTTTTAAATTACATTTATCTTGTTTTTAATAGTTGGACAAACACTCGTTTCTGTTAATGGAGCTCCAGTGAATATAGATAAGCTGGAAAGTGGTCAAGATGTCATGGAATATCTTAATGATCCTGCTAACTTTCCACTCAAGTGAGTTCAAGTTACAAATATAATGGCAATCTTTTAAAAAATAAACTCATGGAAAAAAGTAATTTCATTTATCTTGTTCCATATCAGTCTTCGATTCGGACGGACACGAATGACCACAAATGAGAAAATGTTTCTTGGAAGTATGTTCTACCCTTTGTATGCAATTTCAAGTCAGATAAGCCCTGAACCACACTCCTCTGGAATTCAGATTCTTGAAGCTGAGACTTTTAAGCTGTATTGTTTACAAACGTTAACAGGTTGGGGGATGATTTTAATATTTTTAAATTTTTAAAGCAGTAATTATAGCATTTTATAGGTATGTGGTGTTTTGGAATTATGTTTTTAAATCGTGGTTTTTATTGTTCTTTACAGGTGTGAAATTCATCGCAATTTCTGATCCCAAATTGATAGGCATGGAAAATGTACTTCGTAAAATATATGAATTGTATGCTGACTACGTTCTCAAGAATCCATTTTATTCCCTAGAAATGCCTATTAGGTGTGATCTATTTAATGAGAATTTGAAATTTGTATTAGAAAATATTGAAAAGACTGGGATAACGAATGTTTGAGTGGAATTTGAAATTGGGATTGTATGATTTTGCAAATCTGACTGTTCTGAATAAATGCTTTTGTTACGTTAGAATTATTTACATCTTTATATTTTAATTGTCCTTCAAAGTCTAAACTCTTGCAAATTTCAATGAATTCATATGTGAGATACACCATCAGTAACAAATCTGGTTGAATTCAACGAATGATTAGTAGGCTGTACGATGATAATCTGTTCTCACAGCTCAAAATTGAATTTAACCCCAAACAAAAACGGTAACAAAAAACCCATGTAAGCATACCTTGAGTATACAAAGTTTGTTTTATCCTTGTACAAGCCAATTAGATTTTTTTACTAAATTATGTATGCACTGCAGGCTGCATCTTATCTTACAGGCTACAGGCGTGGGATGCTTGCAAATAATAATTTCTCCACAATCAAGTTACGGTTGGTTGATTCTTCTTTCCTACGGGTAATTTTCCCTTTTACCTTCCGAATTAAAAATTGCACGTGGAATTGGAATCCATTGATTTAATATACATCCATACATATCTACTACAAAAGATATATTTGAGACTTTGATATGACCCTGATGCAGTACATAACTCAAGGAGTGAACAGGCAAATGAATATGAGTCTGAGGTGGTCGAATAAAAGCCTAATCTAATGGAAAATGCGATAAAAAATTATTTCATTTGGGTTGGATGAATGGTGTACAAGGTTTATCATAGAACTACACTTTTGCATTGAACTAACGAATTCAAGGTTTTAGCATGACAGAATAGATTGCATAATACTAAAGCAAAAAACACTGTTCCAGTGTTTACAATATTTACAAAATATCCTTGCTAGAAATACTTAAACCATTGGTTTTAAGCTCATTCCTCATTCAAAAATAGAAGAAATAGTAAGACAATAACGCGTATATTAAGAACCCATCTACTAATTCATCAAAAAAACTTTTAAAAAGTGAAGCATTCTTTAAATTTAAAAAATGGACGTTCTTCCCCAAATTCTACTACTATTAAGTGCCTTCACAGTAGGTTCCTTAAATGGAGAAAGAATTCTCTTCATGCTGCCCTTAGCCACTCGTAGTGAAACAAATTTATTTTTACCACTAGCAAAAGAATTAGCATCAAAAGGTCATGACATTACATTTGTAACTCCAACCAACCCGAATTTAAAAATTAAAAATTTCAAGGCGATAATACCACTCGCCCCATTAGACCTAAGAGATTTTGACAAGTCCGCAAACCCATTGGAAGGAAGGAGATTCGCGAAAGAAAGTAATTCTATCAGCTGGATGTTTTCATTTGATATCTCATTTATACACAATGGAGCTCGTAAAGTCTATGAAAATGAAGCGTTTAAAAAAGTACTTGACGAGTCATTTGACTTAATTATAATGAGTGGAAACTTTAACACCGCTTTTGATGGACTTGTTCATAAGTTTAAGGCTCAATTGATTTATTTGACTTCAATGCCTGCATACGGGGTTATAGAGGATATACTAGGCTACTCTAGCCCTTCCTCCTTTGTACCAAACCCCTTTTTAGAATTTACAGACAAGATGAACTTTCAAGAAAGATTCAAAAATACTTTTATGAAATGGGTATTCTCATTGAGTTATTCAAGCCTGGTTGTTGAAAGTGAAAATATTTATCGAGAGTATCTAGGGCAAGATTATCCTTCTGTGATGGAGATTCAACGTAATGTCAGTTTAGTGTTTAGTAATAGTCATTTTGCTCTGACTACACCCAGACCTTATATGCCTGATATGATTCAGATCGGGGGAATTCATTGCCGTGAAGCTTTGCCACTTCCAAAGGTTAGTTAAAGAGAAAAATTAATATATTTTGTAAAGGTATTTCCCCTTTTAAAATTTATGCGTTTTTGAATGTGACAACTAATTTAGGAATTGGATGACTTCTTATCAGGAGCCAAAGATGGATTCATTTTCTTTAGCTTGGGAACAGTAACGAAAGGAGTAAGTTTGCCAGAAGAAACGAGAAATATATTTCGAAACGTGTTTTCAAGACTGAAGCAAAGAGTCTTATGGAAATGGGAAAGTGAGGAAATGCCTGATCTACCAGCAAACGTGAAGCTAGGGAAGTGGCTACCGCAACAAGATATTTTAGGTAATTCAACTTTTTAGTATTCTTCATAGTAATTTCAAAGGATTTTATTGAATGAGTTCTTTTTAAATTGGAGGTCACAAAAATATTAAAATGTTTATAAGTCACGGAGGCCTTCTAAGTAGTTACGAATCAGCATATCACGGAGTTCCGGTTTGTTAATTTGCTTGTTTAGCCTTTAATTGAATTCCACATTACTTGTTAGCGCATTGTATTATTGCTTCTTACATAGGTAATTGGCGTACCCTTGTTTGTGGATCAGGATGTCAATATGAAGCAATTAGAAAGTAAAGGGATGTCAATATCCCTTGAGATTTTAGACTTGACTGAGGAGATTTTAGAAAATGCCATAAACACGATTTTAAAGGATCCCAAGTAATGATATTAAATTCTTGTGGGCATAGTATATAATATTAAATTGATGATGTGCATTTTATTTCGTTTCTTTTTCTAGATACAACGATAATGCCAAGTCAATTTCAAGAATTTTCAAAAATCAACCTGTGTCTGCCTTAGACAACGCAGTATACTGGACCGAATACGTTTTGAAAAACAAAGGCGCACCTCATCTTCGGTCTGCTGCTCGAGATTTAAGTTGGTTTCAATATAATTCTTATGATGTTATAGGTACAATTTTTGGATGTATGTTTTTATTTTCACTTGTAACTGTTAAATTGTTTAAATTAATTTGTTGTGGAAGAACCAAGAAGCCTGTTTTATCTACTAAGACGAAGGGTGAAAAGAAAAAACAATGAGTGAACTAATAAAATAGTGAAGACAAAGCGACTTTTTAGGTTATGCATGTTTTGAAATATAACTTTTCTACAAATCAGATTACGCTGAGGAACAAATTGGTTGTTATCATGAAATATTTCATCTTTGATTAATTTTATAAGACTAGTAGAACCCTTCTACTCTAGAAAACGTGTGCCTTTATGTTTCGGTTGCATCATCTATCATTGATTCTTTCACTTTAGAGTTGAGATGATTGATGATTATTGTACTAAAAACGAGTCTTATTACTTAATTCAACTTACGATTGATTTCTTTCCCATTACATAAAAGTACTAAACAACTAAATAAGCATCGAAAAATAAAAATAAATGCTGAAATTAACAAACCCAAATCATAAATTTACGTTTTTCCAAGATTTAATTTTATTTTCACTAGTAGGATCATGGCATTAAGTTTTAAAAATTTCCAACTGAAGACTAAAAAGTATTTTCATTACTAATGACATAAGAAAACCTCTTCTACATCAAACCCGTAAAAATGTTAATTTTATTTAGTATAAATTGAAGATTTACTTAGACATCCTTACCATTCCATGGATATAAATTCACCTGTTGAACTAAACCCGTTCATTTCAAAACATGAATTTCAATTTAATACGATTCGATTAAGCACCCATAGGGTAGTCGTAGCATTTTTATTTCATGGAAAAATAAAACTCAGATTAAAATCTAAAATTTACTTATTTGTGCGTGCAATTGCTCCAATTGCTTGGATATAGTTGCACCAATTTTAGTAGCTATAATTAAAAGTGAAATAGAAGAATTACACCCAAAGTTGAATTTAAAACCTGGAACAAGCCAACTCAGAGCCATCGGTAATTGCGTAGCCCTTAATTAAGTACGACAAAAGAATGAATCCTAAAATCATCAAAGACCCTTAAGGCCCATTTTTTTGTACATCCTTGAAAACTGTCATTTCGACCAGAAGACTCAATGTATCGTTAAAGACCAAAGAGCTGAATACATCCACAGGTCGGTTGTTAAATTTTAAAACTTCCCATTTGAATGAAGGATCCATAAACGATTCAGCAGATGTTGACGAGTATGATGAGGCAATAGCAGGGTGATCACACGCTGAAATTATTTAAAACACTTTAGAGAATTGATCCAGCTTTATTATTTTATTATTAAATTTGTATCTATTATTTAAATTTTGTAATCTTACTAAAGGGTGAGGCATGAACAACGATCCCTTGAGAATTCAGGACATAAAATTTGATATAAAACACTGCAGTAGTATCCCGAGGTTCCAATAGCGTTGGTCGAGCGTACAAAAAGTCTCCATTCGGGGAAGTGTACAAAGACAATCTCCATAGATGATCACCAGCAGTAAATTGACATTTCGGAGAGTGCCAAAGATTATTGTTTTTGATGCTCATAACCCCTTTGATTGCCCAAATAAAACTAGTCGTCTCTTGCTTCACCTAAGCAAATTAATCAGAGCAATAGTAGCTTTATTATTTTATTACTGATATTTACCTTTTGAATAAAATGCATGATTTTTCTTAGCTTAGAAAAACCTTAAAGCTTTCAAAAAATCAAACAAATTACCTGCGAATAGTAGACAGGAATGTTAATTGGAGCCTGTCTGGTTAATTGAGGGCATTTAGAAGGGCTGAAAGGCATTTTGTTCCTGTTTTATATTCTGTTTAACTTGTTTTTTAATTCTCGATGTTTTTTAAAATTAAAAGAAATTAAAAGAAAACAAATTAAAATATTTTAAAAGCCTTTATAGAAATCAGACGTTGTCAGGCAATGTCAAGTTCTACACTGTAGCAAAAGACGTACATGAAAAGATTCTAAAGCTTTATGCAAAATTAGAAAAGACAAATGATGCTAGCAATATATACCATGTAAATTTATAAAAATCTAGCATTTCTCCAATTTTGCTCCGTCATGACAAAACGTTATTCCTCTTTCCAGTTTATTTTATTTTTTTCTCCAAACTCCAATCTCAACTCAAGTCATTCGTTTTACAAAGAATTTATCAATTATGAAAGAAAGACTGATTTGCATTGCATTATTGCATATCACGTAAAACTCCGGAGGCTAGAAGAGATATTGTTTTACATGGACTGGAGTAATGACACGGAAAAAAGAGACATCCGCATTGTAATTCTGCAGTAAAATCCTCCTCCAGGTCTTAACCACTTTAACCAAAGCAAGCAGCAGCAGATTTTATATGAATCTCTTAGGCAAGACCACAACCACCGGATCTCCAGCGTAGGAAGAATTGCCTGTTGCTCCAATTTAATGCTGTATCGATTTTCTTCTATTTTTTGCTCTAGATTTCTGCTGCTATATTATATTTCCAAATTACTCCCCTTTCCTGTCTATCTGGGCCTGAGCAGTGAGGTTTTATAAGCGGCTGACTTGGAAACATACAAAAAAAAGATAGAAGAAATAAAAGTATTGTTTCCTAAAAGGAGATATAATAATGTGATTCTGTTTAATTCAAAAACATTTTATGCCAGCTACTGAAAGTGCATATTTGTATGTATTTCTGTCAAGGGGTTTCATAGCATATTTTTGTATTTTGTTGGAAACTATTTCATTTTAAAGCTAAAAAAATACCTTCAAAAATACATTTTGTCTGTAAAATATAATCCATGAAATTATAAAGTTTAAGGTATTTTTTGGATTTGCACTCAGGCATAATGACCCTGAGTGATCCTCTTCTTAAAGAGCTTAAAGGTGAGTTAATTTACATAGATATTTTTGTTAGAACTTTTGTAACAAAACGAAATTTAAATTTTTCGATAGGACACATTGCCAAGCTAGTATTGACAAGTTTTCCACCTTATGGAGATGACAACGAAACAGTGTTCCTTCTTTGTCACTGTCTAGAGTCAATTTTTATAAAAGGACTTATTCGTCATGATGGTTTCACTCCGTGGAGGACTGATTCCTTCTCGTGGTTTTATCAACTTGTTAGAAAGTATCACAGGTAGACAGACATACCTAGAAAATCGATAGTGATGTTTTTATCTTGTGTTTTAAGTTCATGTAATTTTATCTGTTTATTTAGAGTGATTCCATTAGCATTCAAATTAGCATTCGAAGATGTGCTGAGCGATCCAAAAACAAGAACCCAGACGGGCAAGACAAGATTACTTATAAGAAGTTGTCTCAAAAGACGCTGTTTGCATATTCCTATTCAATTCCATGTAGATAATCAAGATTTTAATGATCCTAGTCTAAGGGTTAACTATGACACGCAACAATCCATCATGGGACATGAAATCCTTTCTCAAATATTTCTCTCTTTAATTATGCAACTAAGCAATTATGATTTTAAATTGGATTTGAGTAATTCCTCTTTTCTTGATGAATCTTGGCAAATTCCACAACTGGTCAAAGCAGAATTTGTTCCATGTGACAAGTTAGGACTTACTCTAGGGTTTCCTATGGGGTTTGCTGTGATTGCTGATATAATTGAAAACAGCTTAGCTGCTGAGATCGTGAGCAACTTAATTAATAAATAATATCTAGTAGATCTAATGAAATTCACTTAAAAAAAATTGAAACAAATGCTTATTAAGTTAGTGATATGAACATTTTTAGGAAGATAAGATAGCGGTGGGTGACATTATGGATGATTTTAATGGAACATCAGTAAGAAACTTTTACGGTCCTAAAATTGAGTCCCTATTTCGAAAAAATCGATCTCAACCTTTTAAAATAACTTTTATAAAAGTATGAAAACGAGCAATTTCGACAATTTTACATAATTATTTCAAATTGAGTTGTATTAAAAATGCGGGTATCTGAGTTTAAGCCCTGTGTTTGTCTTACAGGCAACAGACTCGAGAGGTCAATTGTACCTTCCAGCTATAAAACTTTATCGTATACTTGGTCTGGATCCGGAAAGACTTACATACAGCCGACCTACAAAAATAGACCTGGACCAACAGCTAGACCTTGAACTTAACGTTGACAACGAATCAGCACAAGAAGACAGTTTCAGACCTCATGAAACCCATAATAACCTCCCACTTATTGAAGGCCTACTGTCCAATGAACCTCAAAACGCCGCACTTATTGAAGGCTTATTGCCTTACGAGTCTCAAAGCACCCAGCTAATTGATGATGCAGAACTACTGCTACCTCACAAGCCTGAGCTTCCCCCTCAAGGGTTCTTACAAGATGAATTTCCTCAAGACTCCATGTTACATGCAAAATGCCCCCCTCAAAAAGGAAATGGCTCGAATACGCAACCTACACCATATAGTGATATTCTTGCAGAGCTGTCAAGACCTTCAGAAGGCACTAGTAGCTCAACTCTCTTAGATCTTGATCTAAATCCAGCAGCACTGCTGGATTTGAGCCCTCCACTACAAGTGATGAATGAATGGGACAAGCTGTCCACGCAGCAAACAATTAAGCAAGACTCTTCGAATAATGATGAATACAATAATTTGCAAACGACTAAAGATAACTATCAGAGTACATCGAACAATAAAAATGAACAAAGAGGAACGGAAAAGACAGATTTTCCAAAGTATTACGATGATTCCAATCCATGTATGGTTTAATCATTATTTATTCAAAGACATCGTTAAGTGTTACAAAATTAAAGCGTTTTTTAAAAGTATATAAAGACCTGTCTTTTATCAAAAATATTAAATACAAGTTTCGAATTTTTACGTAAGGCAATTTTTAAATAAATACAATTAATCGATCATCAACCAATAATCCTTCACCTCGAAGGGTGTGTTGTACAATATTCAAGTGTATTAATCTTCACAGTTTTATCAATCGAACTAATAAAGACTACGTCATAATTGAAATACTAAAAAGTTAAAATCAAGTAATCTTTTGTTTTAATTGATTGAGTCAAAACAAACTCGAGAATAGTTTAGGTAAATTATTATTGGTCAAAGTACATTTCTTCTAGTTCAGAACCGTCAAAAAGAGTAAAAAAGCATATTGGATTGTAATATCAATCGATGAATCTAAGGTTCGAAATGAATCTACTTGTTTACATTAGGCGAAACTTTGAAAACATGCTTAAATGATAATGTATTGTTGCTTTCATCCCTATCAGCTAAACCCAGGTACATTTTCTTTGAGAGAATTAGACAGCCATGCTGTGGTCGATTTTCCACACCAAAGTCCTCATGGATTGAATGAACAGCCCCGCCCCATAGATATTTCTAAAATGAAATAAGATGCAAGATTGTTAGACATTAGGACTTATTAGTCTCAATTAGTGGATTGGGCTTTGATTAATAATCAAAATTCAGACTGTACCTTAGATTTTTTTGAATTGGTAATATAAATTGAAGCATTATAAGTTTTAGCTTCCTGACTAGTTATATTCCCAACTACCCAAAAACAAACCTCAGTTGAGGTGTATTTCCGCATCGCAATGAATAACTTATTGTTACAGGGGATGAGCCATGGATCACAATTCCTTTCTGAAAATTGAAAACAAAAACCTTGTATTTTAAAAAACTTTAAATTAGAATAGTAATTTATAGATTACCCTGCATTAAATCCTCCATATTTTGCAAAGTTGACGATATTTCGAAGGGTACAGTCCCATAGCAAACTCTAACTCTTCGTAGACGATGAACAGTATGCATGTGATACTCGAATTGTCCAAATTCAATACTTTTGCCATCGCATGTTCCAACGGAGTTTTTTATTTTGCAGAGAAAATTTCTGAAATTAAAATGAAAATTTTGTATAACTTTCACTAATACTATTCGGTAGTTAGTTAATAAAAAAGAAAAGCAATATAATCTTATTCACATACTTGTATTCACAAGATTTCACATGGTTATCACATTCGGATTTAGTCATTAGCTGAGAAGGACAACCCTGGTCCTTAAATCTACAAGCGAATTTCTCCAGATAGACTTCTATGATATTTTGTGTAAATAAATTTCTCACAGGGGAATAAGCACCCCGGCACATTGGACATTTGTTATTAACACGAGTTCGACAATTAGAACAAATACAATGTCCATTGACACAAAGCTGTATCGGAGGCAGAAAAATCTCAAAACAAATAGGGCATGAGAGGCACTCAATAAGGGCTAAAGCTTTGGGGTTCTGTGTGTCTATATCCATGACCGGACCGTGTGTGACCTTTGTAATTAAGTGTTTCAAAAATGTCTAAGCTATAGGGCTGCCGTAAAAATTAAAATGTTTGAACTGTGAAATTAACAAGATTTCATTAAATGCTTCACAATAACTGTACTGTACGAGCTGAATGAAGTGTTTGATGGAACTAGAACCATAATTCACAAATAAAAAGGCCGGCGTATCTGCTAAATCGTAAGTTCTTAGTTTAAAGTTGTTGCATTGTTCATATTTATTCACAGGTTGGTTTGCATTACATTACCAGAGTAATAAATAAAGTCAAGTTTTAAATAGGTAACTTTGTTTGAATAAAATACACCTCATTTGTATCAAATGTAATAGAAATAGTTAAAGTCGAAGGATCCTTTTCCAACTAAAAATTGCTCAGTAATCTAATTACCATGTCATTTGAGAGTTGATTTGCATCTTTGGCTAAATGATAGTCGAAATGGTTCCAGAGGGAGAAATTCACAGGAGAATTAAAAACAAGATTAGGCAGTTCTGAAGCAAGTCTTGTTACATCCTGAAATTTAAATATTTTTATTTACATCACTCACAACTCATACTTTAAACTTCATAAAATACTTTCCTCGTATATTTGCTTACAATAGGACTAACAACAGCATCATTTGGTCCCCAAAGAAGAGCAACTGGGGCTGTAGTATTCTTAAGCGTATAATTAGGTGGACTCGATTTACCATAAATCATCATGTTCTTTCGATAACCAAAGTCATACTGGGCAAACACTCCCGTATTAATAAGCTGAGCAATATGAGATAGCGTCCTTGTTGCAGTTGGCGAAGGAGTATGGCTATAGAATAGAGGAATTTGACTCTGCAAAAAAATATTAAAGTT
This sequence comes from Isotoma viridis, assembly GCA_034696425.1. Classification (NCBI taxonomy): domain Eukaryota; kingdom Metazoa; phylum Arthropoda; class Collembola; order Entomobryomorpha; family Isotomidae; genus Isotoma; species Isotoma viridis. The sequence continues at coordinate 38,710 of JAQGAA010000004.1, forward strand.
TAACTCAGCGTTTCAAAAACTAACAATCAATACAATGCAAAGTAAAAACTACTTTAAAAAAACATTTTTCAAACTTACAACTTGAGATTGTGGTAAATCCCAACCAGCATAAAGAAAATTTATATTTGCGCAAAATGACTCAGCAATCAATGTATTAGAACAAAGCGCTGTTCCTATTGTGTTGTAAAGTCTTAAAAGCCATGGAGGTAAGAATTCTCCATTTCCAATAGCATCTAGGAATACCTGAAAGAAAAATAAATACAAATAATCAGTGAATGGCCATCATCACAAAAAATACAAACAAATATTTAAACTGAAATCTTATAAAATCATAATTCCATCAAAGAATTAAAATTCAAATGCATTCAATGCACAGATAATATAATTAGGTACACACACCTTAGCAAATCTATGAAGTGGAGCTAGTAATTTTGGGAATCCCATCATATTGTTAATATAAACTACAGGAGCCAAAGCCACCATGAGACGTATCTTTTCATTATATTCTGGATGTAAACTCATCATTGACCAAAACATTGTTGTACCCATTGAAAATCCAACATATTGTAAATTAGGTTGGCCTGTTGTTTTTAATACATAGTCAATTTCGGCTGGAATGTCCTTATCTGCCATTTCATGAAAACTGGAAAGTCAACAAATAATGCAAAGTCAAACCATTTAATAAAAAAACCTTAACCTGTCATCTTTAAACAATTAAAATTCTCCACCAGGATTTATAATCCATTTAAGAAAAATCAAACTAGAAAAACTAGACATGAATAAATTACAATTTTAGACTTATGCAATATATGTAAGAATGCAGTAGCCTGTCCTTGAGAATGTTTTATTTTTAAATGTAATGAAAAATTATTTACAAATGTGGATCCTAACCTTTCATATATATCAGAGAATAACGCAATTATAAGCTTTATTACTTAAATACATAACCTAATCATGGTTATGAACGTGTGAAAAAACCTTCCCATCATTATATAATAACACTTTCTGTGGGTCAGGTCCAAGGTAATCTGATTTTATTTACATGTTTATATAATTATAATTAAAGCTCAAACTAATTTAAAGTAAAAAAAATCCGAGGTCAACCTCTAGCTTCTTTGGCCACTTAAAAACACAAGATATCAATACTAAATACAAAATCTGAAATTTCTTACCTAAACTCCCAGAAGTTTCGGTTTGATGGAGTCATTGAAATATGCTCCCTAGAATAAGCATTTCCTCGTGCGTTTCCTAGCCAGACGTCCTAAATATTTAGTAACACTTTTATTCACTCAACTCTCTTTTTTGCTTTAATTTATAAATCTACAGAAATAATAGTTATTATTATTTTATTGTCATACCCATCCCAAATCAGCAAGCCTTAAAGCTGTAAAAGGGGATAAAATTTTTTTAAATGTCAGTGGTGGTATCAATTTATTCAAAGTAGTAAGAGTTGGCAATTGTTTCTTTTCCTTTCATTACAATATAATTCATTTTGCATTCTATACTTCCTATTTATCGACAATCGATTTCATTTCGTGACACGTAATTATCCCTAACTCTTAGCATATCCTATATAATATACATATTTATTTCCCATCTAAAACTTCTATCCTTTCTTAAAGCATTATATTTATCGTACGCTAAATACTATTTATTATTTAAAAAATAGTACGCACGCTATACTATTATTATAATTAAAATTTTGATATTAACATGTTTTCCTTGCTGAACGAACTTTATAAGTGTGTAGAATATTATGCTAAGTAAATATAATTATCTACAACACACACACTTATTTTGCTTAAACTACTATAATTCACACTAATTTGCTAAGAAGTTCAAATAAATATTTGCTATTAATATTCGGAATGTTTATTACCTAAAAGCTTCTCCGGCTTATTCATAAACCATTCAAAGGAAGATGCAAAAAGGCCATGCTGAAGAAAAACTACAGGTCTTGTCCTTTTTGCTGAATCTCCAGAGAAAAATTCATTTCTACCTCTGGGGACTCGATGCATTGTCAAAATATATCCGTCCTTTGTAGTCACCTTGTGACTTTCCACTGGATATCCATATTGAGAGATTATCTGTGGCTGTTTTTGATAAATAGATAAGTATTATATTTACATATTTCAGAAAACTTTAGCACATTCATTTTGTTTTGTAATAATCCATGAAACTAGCTAGAAATACAAATCTCTAAATTTACTTTACTCACCGTAGTTAAAACAGATCCAGGATTCGCATTACTTCTTTTAAGAACTTGACCAAGGCCAATAATATCACGAACAGGTTCCCTTGAGCTTTCAAACTCATATGGAAACTGTCCTTTAACTAATCCAACACAATTACTTATAACAAGTGTAATCAATACTAAGAAACACTGTTTTATCACAAGAGATGAAGATCCACTTTGTTTATAAGAAGTGTTGCTAATAATATTAGCATTTTTATTGTTTTTATCACCACTCTCACTTTTTTTTCTTAACGAATAGATGCACGAACTAGACATCTGTAACATCATCTTAATTCTTGTATACTAATTTAAACCTTGTATTGAGTATTGTTTTAGTAGTTCGCTAATATATCGTTTCGTTTAGGTTAGAGAAAATGTAACACGATTACACGAGGTTTAGGGCTATTTACTTTTCCTGTTAGAAGCTAAGAAACAAATAATACAGACTTTTTTAAATACAACCTTCAAATAGAATAAAATTTGCAAAGTTGTAACTTGTATGAAATGGAACCCCTCTCGGGTCTCAAGTCTCACATAATAATTAAACTCACTTTCAACTTATGCTAACACACTTTGTCCTAAATACATTATTATTATTATACTTATTCTATTTCTTTCCCCTGATCTCTGTATTCTATTTTCGTTCAATTACATTTCTAAAGGTAGGGAAATTGCTTATAATATTATAATTATCTGAACTCAACACGTTTAAAACGTTACAAGATTGCAATTAAGACTTCAGCAATAAACTATAATGTGATTTCATTTTCATCTGATATAATAATACTTTTAAGAAAATCACTACTTAATGATTACGTAAACTAAAAGTTAAATAGACAACCAGTGGCAGTGCCAATTTTTCAGCATAATAATAATAATAATAATAGTATGAAATTCCACTATAATTTTTTCTCTTGTAATAAAGAGATTACGAGATCTTCATAAACTTCTAATTATCCTGTAGCTTCTTCTCAAGAATTATTAAAATGCACTATAATGACCACGATAGCCTTTATTATAAAAGTTCTATTGGCAGCAGATTCGTGTGCAGGAATGACGAGAAGTTGACCTAGGGCAACCGACAACCTACCTAAGCTCCTTCGAAGCTGGTTAAAGAATGAGCTACAAGATTGACATGAGGATCCCTTATAAATTCAAGAGCCGGTTGTTTTCATTTACTAAATTGTATAAGAAGTCACACACAAGAATGTAAGATCTCTTATCGTAAGGTAAAGGTTTGCAGTAGTTTGGGAACCTTCTTAATGTAAAGCTGTTTAATTGAAAAGAAAAAAAAGCGTATGGTTACGTATTCACAAAAGTAACAAAAGGAATAGTCCATGATTCTTATAATTAATTCATTCATATTCACAATAATAATAAAAAAGCAAATCCAATAGAAAGGATAAATAGCATACACAGAGTTATGCTTTTTCATTGAAGGTAAAGATCCTGTGGAGTTTGATAGGCTGCATAATAATGTAATGTTATATGAATGCTCTCAAGGAAAGTAATGAATTATCAAATTTCCATACTTGTTCTTCTCGCAAAGGAAGCAATGGGGATGTAATTATGAATTTTACTAAAGTTGTATCGTGTACAGGACATAATAATGTTAGTATAATAGTTTTAACAAGCTGTATCAAATTAATATTAAATAGTTTTGTTTTATTTTTCAAAAAATAGTGTGGTTAAAAAATATGTTTTTCAGAATTTAATTCAAATTTTAAAAAGACGTTTGCAAAACTTGCAAAAAAGTTCCTTGTTCTTTTGTTTCTTGTTTGGAACGAGATAAAATAACTGATCAAGCATTTGAACTTGTTTTAAAAAAGCTTGCACGTGTAAACAACTTATAATAATAATTTATAAAATCCCTTCTTTAAAGTCAATGATAAATATTGACTAGTATTTTTATACTCATGTTAAATAATTACTTGCTAAATTAATTTAAAGCATTAAGTTATTTTTGTGTTAGCACATCAAAGTAAAGTGGAAAAAAGTTTGCCATAAAATAAAAGGCTAAAAATAGGATTTTAAAATATGATTTAAATTGGTTCGCTAATGTAATCTAGCATAATAAGAGCAAGACGTTAGAATTAAATTAAAACTGAAACATGTATTTAAAATCTTGTAATTTTGAGACTATTTATGTTCTGAAGTTGACTGAATAGGAAAATTAGATAATACATTTCAGTTCATTCTTTGTTTGCATTCAAAGCGGAAATAATCAAAAGTTAAGTTAAAAATAAACTTCGAATAGAAAGTAATTATAATTAAATGCACAAATCTGGGTTAGGTGTCTATGTGCGTAGAGAATAAGGTGTGCTTTTTACATATGAAAGCCAAACATTGGCTTACACACACATGCAAAAGTGTAGCGAATCCCCATTTGTGCAGTTATTGTGAACATTGATTTAGATGCAGAAAATAAGAAATCCGATTTGCACGACCGTTCATTTTACACACATATATCTGTTTACAATTACATCATCTAATAAGTCTTTTTTCAATTTAAAAACAGACCCATTATCAAGGTTCTAAAAGGCCTTTAACTAAAGGCTTACAAGTGTAATTAATTTTAAATAAATTATAGTTTATGGCAATTGCAGATTCTGTAATTATTACAAAAGTTACAATTACACTAAATAAGTGACTTGTCAATTTGTTAATTAGTAAACCTAGTAAATACTTTAAAAAAACCCAAGGTCATGAAAAGCAGTCTTTTGTATTTATTGTAAAGCAAAGTTAAATAAATAAACTTAAAGAAAAAAAATTTCTCCCTGGTTAGATAAAGGGAGTTCCATATCTTTTAAAAATTTATTATATCAAAAATTTATCTCGTAAGTTCATTTTTTGAAATTCTTTCACAACACTCAGAATCTGCAAGTAATCTGATTTCTGCCTTTTCTTTTAAGGTTAGCATAAGGTAAAGATTTCACAATTTTAAAAATTTCTTATCAAAATGTTTTTTCAATGACAATGTCAAACCAGAGAATAAAATTTATTATCAAGTCATTATCAGCGCTAGCGTGTCCTTAACTCTTTTATAAACCTTAGTATATTCATTGAAAACAAAAGCCCAGTTATTTAATAACTCTCCAGGAGGTCTTTTTATATAATTATGGAAATTATAAACTTAAAGCAACTTTGGACGATCATAATCTAATCTAAAGAAGTGATCTAAAGATTTAAGAGCTAATTGTCTTCGACAATAATTATTTTAGCCCCGTCATTATATTATTATATTCGTAGTGATTTATCAAATGCTTGTAATTATTATCTTTCAACAAAATAATATCTCCTTCGTTAAGACATTCATACAGAAAATATGCATGCCAGTCTATAGTAATTTGTTAACCTTCCCATTAGATGCTTTCTAGCTTGGATGATTTATACAATAATTGACTTTTTGAAATGTTAAGATGTTACAATACATGTGTTATTTATATTGAAGCAGGGGCATCTTATTTCTTTACAATGAATGAATGAATCAAGTTCAATGAAGCTACGCACTTTTAAACTCAATGTTTATCCAAGTGATTCATCAAATCTTCATGTGACTAATTCAATGTGTGACAAGAAGGGTGAAAAAACAAATGAATACACGTACGACACATTACAAAAAATCGGAATGCCAATTAAAAAGGAACCGTACGATTTTTATTAGGTATTTCAGGATAAGTTAATTCGATTTTATCACATCCATATTTACAAGGGAATGGTACAAAGGGCAATAATTTACAGATCCGAATAATCCACAGGACAAAAAATAATGAACAAAACTGATAACAAGATTAAGAAGAATCAACCATATTTTTCGTTATTACAATTAAATGAATTTAATAATCTGACCCGAATCTACATATTTACAACATAAATGAGTATTTCTTTTGTAATATGATTTAAGCTCTTATGCGAAACAATAAGGTGAACTGAAAAATTATGGATTTTAAGAAGATGAAACTATGCCTGCGAATAACAAAAGGTCCTCTTCTATCATAAGCAGCTCATAGGACAACAGGATGCTGTTAATTACTGGATGGCATATTAAGTTGAATCCAGAGACGAAGATAATTATAAATGTTTAACCAGTCATCATCTCCATGAATTCTGTGTTATGAAGAAATCTCTCATTAGTCTCATTAGAAATTAAACACAACTAATAAAGCCTTCTTGTGGATTTTACATACCATCAAAATCAACAGTTCCGGAACCATCCTCATCGATTTCAATGATCATATTGTCCAAATCATCATTTGAAAGAGAATCATCAATCTCGTGAAGAATCTGTTTCAGAATGTCTGTTGTGATGTATCCAGCACCTGCATTCACAATACAGTTGTTAATTTCATTAACCATTGCCAACCACGTTGAAAAAATTCCTATTCTTCTTGGAACACTTCCCATATTTTGTATAGGAGCGTTTTCTTCAAACATGGACGAATCATGAATGAAATAGAAGGCTTAATTTTGCATATGAATTTAATAATTTCAAACCTTCTTTGTCATAAAGACGGAAGGCTTCCTTAAGTTCCTTTTGGACGTCTTCATCGTCTTCCTCAATAATGAATTTAGAAGCCAAAATTGTGAACTCTTCGAACTCAATCTGACCAGATCCTATAGAGTAATATAAAAAGTATGGTACATATTATTAATCAACGTGGCCTAATGAAATTCCAAAGTATTTAAAATCTTATTCTTGCCATCTTCATCAATCTCATCAATGGTATCCTTCAGGGTCTCTTCTGTGAAGGCGGTACCCATCATCCTAAGGATGGAGGCAACCATGTCAGGGGTAATGAAGTCATTTCCCTGGGCGAAGGTATCGAAAGCCTTCCTCAAGACTGTGTCACAAAAATGAATGGAATTTAATCTCTATCTTAAAAACAATATCCTTTTCACAAATATTTCAAATTTTGAAAAATTTTGAAGCTTAAGCTCACTTTCAATTTGTTCTTTGTCCAATGCTACGTCCGCCTATAATTTAATGAAAAAAGACACACCATATTACTTTACTTCCATCCAATATATTTTTAATCTCAAAAGGACATGAGGTCCGAAGAAATGAGACAAACCGAAGAGCTTGTGCCGAATTAATTGGGGCTAGGTGAAATTGCAATTCTAAATCTAATTACCCCTTGGAAGAGATGGATTTAAAAATTGATATAAAAAGCAATTATTAAAATTTGAAACTCACCATCGCTGTTGTTAATAATTTAGAGGTTTTCCTCTTCCGTTCCCAAGATTATGCTACTAGAACTCGAAGATGTTGAAGTTGCTATTAGCATAAAATAAGGTGAAAGAAGTCGAACGGATTTGCCTTCAAGACGAGTCAAGACTTGGTATTTAGTTTTGGATTCATCATCAAACACCGTGATCATCATCATCATCACATTGCATTGTATTGTGTATGTATTGTGTCCTCCGGGGCTCGAGATCTCAGGTCCTATTTATAGATAGACGTAGATCATTCCATTTAAATCTTCATTACGAGATTAATTCTCCCTAGTCTCCTTCTCTTATTCTCATCGATCTAATTCAAGAAATAATAAAAAAGGGAATATATTCTGTCTGCGAGCCAAATAAAGGTTTCTGCGACAGTAACATAACAACAAAAGTCATTGCAAGTTTAAAAGACATTATTACACAGGAAAGACTCCACTATAAAAACTAAACCGTTTAAGATAGTCTGACTCTGAATTGTATTAAACATAAGGGGGCTTATTACACCGTTGTTTCCCAATATAAACCCCACCCACTTTTCTTTACCCCTGCTTTGCCTCATCAGTTTATGCTGTGGCGAAATGTGAATCTAATTCTAATCTGCTCGACCGAGAACAACGGAATCCTATCGTTTGACTTGACTGGTCTACATTCATCTCTAGCCAAAGAGGACATCATGGAAGGCATAAATAGAGGTCTTACATTTTTATTTCAGTTTATCACACATGCATGCACAAGGTAATATTATATGCGTCTATCATAAACTATTGTTCGCTTTCTATTTTCGAATAGTAGTTATAATAGTAGTTATATAGAAGAGTGCATATAATCTTATTGTGACTCTAACCCAACTTTCATTCGTACCGGAAAATGCTTAAGATTTGTTACTATCCCTTCCTACTTCTAAAATAAAAGTCGAAATGGGTACAATTCAACTTAGCCTTGTCAGGAATTCAACAATATGGTAAAATAGTTCATTGAATTCAAACATTTTAGTTTTTAAATTTTATTACAACTCTTAAATACCGACTTTAAATGTGTATCACTTATAACAAAATATTTGGTAAGCTAACTACAGCTAAGAAATATCAGTCTGAGATTCACCAGCACAGTAGCAGACTATGTTTCTCATGGCATGATAAGGTACCACATATTGCTTAAAACCTAAACGAGCTTTTTACTCGTATGATTTACATATTATTGCAAAACAAACTTTGTTCAATTCTTTTTAATAGGTTCAGTCTGGAGTGCTGAACTTACAATAGAATGCACTGATATAATTCAAAAATCATTTCAGCACTTTTTATTGCTTTTTAAAGACTTCATCCCAAGAAGAAAACCAGCCTCCTTGGTCAATCTTAAATCAGAGAATAGCTGAATCATATTAGGCTTCCAAGGTTTTTTAGTTTTCAGACGGAGTGACTTCAGTGAAATCGACCAGTTACATTGTTGTGCTTCACTTTTGGTAAGACGACGGGTATCTATAACGTCATTAGGGCAGTCTGCAATCTCTAACTCGGTAAGATTTGGGCATCCCCGAATCACATCTTCAATATGAGTTGGATACGAAATGAACACCTTTAGGAAATTTCCCCTTTGGTCTCGATCAACTTTCATGTCATCAACAATTAATGTTTGTAGATTGGGAAGCGAAAAGTTATCCCGAAACAATTGATTAGCAACTGTTATTTGCCCAACGTAAGTAACATTGTTTAAAATAAGAGTTCTCAAATTCGGAAGATTTTCCCTTATGTGTTCTCGTATAAACTTAACCTTCAGTTTTGAACTTTGGAAAGTCAACTTCTTGACAAAGTACCCATAATTTGATAGGGTTATCTCAACGGATGGATGATCAAAATGGAATCCAGATATATGAATTGAAGAAGGAAGTATGCCAGCTTTGTTGTCATCGGCGTCAGAAAAAGCTTTCCACTGGTCTGTGTCTGACATAATGATTTTATACTCTATCCCTTTTGTTAAAACCATTCGGTCAACTTCGTCCATCCAAGCATGACACACTTGACGACAACGCTTGAGGTCTCTCACTCTCAGAAATCCAAGTAAATTTTCGAGTATCTGTTAAACAACAAATAACGGTGCTAGAATAAGTACCCTTGTCATCTTCTTATCACAAATTATTTTTTATAATGACCAACCACAAAGATCTAAATTCGGTCTGCTTCGGTTAGCTCTTTATAATATAACTTTAAACTTACAATAGGAATAAAAAACGGATTTTGGACTTCAGGCTCAATAATGTCATTGTTTACAAGGGGCCTTGGTTTACGGACTTTGGTCTTCGAACTTTTAATTTCAGTTTTTTTAGTTTCACTCGTTACTTTATTTATTTGCTTCAGCCCTGTTGTCATGCTCCGGGTTTTACGGTCAGACATTATGCTCGTCTTACTAAATTTTGATTTCCTTACAGGCTTGGCCATGTTTTGAGTCTTGTCATTCAATGGTTGCTAGTTAATTATAGCTTCTGCTACCTGCAATTCATGCAACGATAAGCATCAGTTCTTCTTAATTGAGTCATCTATTTTTATGTTAGTATAGTAGACCCAAATTGGATTCTATATAAACTTAACAGACTAAACAATACCAACTATTAAATGCATGTGGCAGTTAATGAGTTAATAAATGCAGCGCATAGTGCAAATGCAGTTAATAAATTGCAGGAAATGATTTAAATCGTTAGCGAGTCTAGTGATTCTGTCTCCTGTCAAACTTGAAGCACAATTTATAATTACAAACTGAAAAATAGCAATTCATAATTACAAAATTACCATGTTTAAACAGTGCAGTACACAATATTGAATATATATACGCACAACGTACGTAGGTAAATCAAAATAATAAATTAAGTGTATAAAATGATAATTAATTTTTATAAATATTTTGTTTTTTACCAAGAACCCTTTAATTTGTAATTCTTGTAAATTCAGAGAATCGAAAATAAAACACAATAAGCCCAATTCACAATTTCTTCAACAATAACTTTTTCAAATTCGCGTTTGGTCTCGAGAGTTAGCCCACTTCGGTTTTGCTTAGATACAATATTGTATCTTTACATGAGAAATGTTTAGTTTAGGTTTTGCTTGCCTCTCATTCAATCTGTCAACTTATACTTCTTTGGCTGCCCCGTGCGTATAATCTCTTTTTTATTTTTACATTCCAATCTCCAAAATTAGTTCTTTTAGTTCTATGTTGGGTAATAATTTCTTAGTCTATGAGCAGAAAAATTATTGCATACCGTACATATTTTTAAAGTACCATCAGCTTTAGATTTAATATTAGTATCCCTAATTCCTTACTTTACTTCAGCTTCATTTTCATACTGTTCTCTGCCTTCCATTCTAATGCTCATGTTACAGTAAAAATGATTTTTTTTCTTCTAGATTACAAAACTATTATACATTTAAAATAACTTAGAAAAAATAAGTACTTTTAATTTTTGTGTATGGATGATCATAATCAAAACCTCTAGTACGGCCTTTTTTGTTTGATAAGGTATCGTTATCGTAAGAAAAAGGAAAATGAAATCAGGACAATAAGCACTTTATTGACTCTCTCACTTTGAAAAATTATTATTATATTAAAAGTTTATCTTACTCCGTACCAGTACGAATTATAATTATGAATTATACAATAAAATTAAAATTAGACGAACCCAATCAATATTATGAAAACTTGATCATCCTCATATTCATGATCATGTAACGCCGATAAACTATTCTGTTAATCCGTAACGGAGTGTTTGAAGCACTCTGTTGAAAGAAAATTTGGACGATAAATTAAGATTTATTCTCTAATTAAAATATTTACACTTACAATTATAGATTTTTAAATTTTGATGAGAAACAATCTAGACGACCCTTGCAAAACTGAAGCACGAAACGCCGCTCCAGGTCCAGGACGGATTTAGAAATTTGTAACGAATGACTATTATAAGTTTTATGATCAGATATTTTACAAAAAAAGTTGTAAGGTCCCATCTCAGACATTAATCCATCGAGACATCGAGACTAAAGAACTGACGAATAATGATTAAATACTGCAGAGGAAAAAGTTCATAGGTTACCTACATGATAATATCGAGATAGTATTATCTTGGTGAGTAAAAGTTCATGATATGATATCACAATGCGCAACTGATTATAAAACCAGCAACTGTTAATAAATGTTTGAAACTGAAAACAGAAATGTTAGGTCTGAACTGAGCGGAGTAGGAAAATATGTTAAGGTAGCACCATCATTATTAGCAGAAAATACATACTGATAAAGTTATAAATGGAATCAATTGTATTGGAAAGTTCTTTTGAATCAAGAGTAACGTAAAAAAATATTGATATTTAATTATGAATAAATATGTGGACGAACATATCGATTGAATACAAATTTTACAAATTATGAACAATCATTATTTTTGTCAATCTATTTCAATCAGCCCCTGATTTTAAGCCCTGGACAAACCAATTGTTTTTTACTCAATTTAAAGTATTATTGGCAATTATACAAATGAAAGTAATGCTGAATAAGTGTTTCTGAAAAATAACTTAAAGTATTTAAAAGAGGGTTTCATTTAATCACAACAACAGCAGAGTATCTTTGTAATACAAGTAAACGGAAGACAAATAATTTCTTTGACACAGGCACAAAATATGTAAGAAATTACACATGAAAGTATTATAAGTGCAGCTAAAACCCCAAGGCCGATCCAAAGATATTTTAGCCAATCCTTCCTGTATTATCCAACAAATTTTAATTAAGAACTGAGCTTTATAGTAATAAACTTCATTAATGATTACAATGCTTTAAGTAATTCCACAATTTAATCTTACTTATCATCATCAGGTTCAGCAGTTGTTGTGCCGTCTTGGAGAATTGCGAAAGGATTCCCTGCTGCAGGTAGTGGTGAGCCCAAAATCAAAGAGATTTGGCAGGCCGAAGATAATACAAAAAATAATACTGTTAACAAGGGTTTTGGATATTTGAAGGCCATTTTTCTAAGTTTTCGAGTTCGTTTTTGAAATCAAAGCTTTATTGCAATTAATTTAACAGTGCAATACAACGATAGTGCGTATAAATATGCTAAGACGAGTTCGATTGAAGAATGATGCAAAAGTAATCGATCAGAAGTTGTTGAACATTTTTCACGGGTTAAATAACAATATCACAAATTTAATGACGAATAGGATCATTGTCAATGCATGATAAGAATGCTTGGTCACCAAATAAAACGTGTCGACAATTTATCTATGAATTGTAATATTTGTACATAATTATTTCCATTTAATTCATAGAAAAGCTTAAGCTGGTATGCTTTGATAAGGAATGATAAGATAATGAAAGTGTTTAGGTTGAAAGATAAGTCATGCATCATTATTACAACTTTCAACACAAAATGATGTTAAGGATAAGGTGAATGCATAAGCGTGTATGACTAATTGTAATTTTAAAAATTGTGTAATATTATTTACAATCCCAATGATTTTATGATAAATAAAAGTAAAAGGTTGATGATGCCATAGACAAATTAAACACTATTATCCATCAAGTAGTTTATTATTTTCATTGAATCGTATTGATAGAAATATCTTTAAAAAACATTACAATTGACGTTATCAAATTAATCAAATGATGCATTTTGTGACTCAAGCATCACTGCCAATATGCATTCTTAGATCTCCATCAGCAATTGAATAAACTTCTTCCGCAGGTATTTTTAGCAGTTCTAACTGGTCACTCTGAACAAATTTATACTGTTCTTTGACAAAGTCAGTGATATCAACGATATCAATAATCCATGTCTTTAAGAATTTTTCCAAGATTTTACCACGGATTCCGAGCTGAATCGCCCTTCTACTAACTTTTAAACCATGAGGGTCATGATCTGGATCCCATTGCAATCGTACATCATCATCTTCTGTGCATCTCGCATCTTTAGAGGAGCTATGAGATTTCTCTTCAGCAATTTGAGAATGCCTACCTTTTTCTTTTGCATTTCTAAGAATTTCTTCGAATCCTTCTCTTTTGATTGAAATGGCTAAAATTCTCTCTTGATTAATCTTCGTTGCCCATCCAGAACGAAACATCATCCAAAGAAAATTTGACTTTACCCAAGTCATTCTTTCTAAGGAAAAATCAGGACATCCTAAAAACGTCTTTTGTGAGACTGCCCATTCAGCTATTGAAGGATTGTATGCTTGGTAGAGAATTATTGAGTTTGAGTCAAAACTTCCTAATATAACTTTTCCACTGGAAGGCCAGCAAGAACTTACTTTCGGATATAAGTCAGAAACAAAAGGCAAATCCATTTTTGAATCTTTCGATTTCAGTCCTTCAAGATTTTTATTTGAAAATAGTAGTGCAACTATAACTTTACAATTCAAAATGGGGAAATGCGTTCTGATCGTAACCGACTGGCTTAGGTATTTCGGCGAATACACAGAATGAAAGAACGAAAAACAACTCAATCGTTTCATTGAGATCGAATCAAGGACACCTTTTCTGTTAGCATAAAACGTAACTAAAAAATAGGATAGAGGAATATTATATGAACTCACTTCTCGTATAGTATTATGAATATGATAGCTTGATGATGTAACTTACGGTATGCGTATCCATAATACGTTCACACAGTTTACAGTACAATAACTTTCGTCCTAGTTGTTTACTCGTATCACTAGCTAATCATAAGTAACATTATCTGCAAGAAAGGCAGAGGCTTTCATCCAATAAATTGTATTATTTTAAATGGAGGAATTTTTTTTTAATAAATTGCAAAACGGTGAAAGCAAAAACTATTCTTATGCTAAGTTCTACAAACTAAAATCACTCCCGTATGAGTCAATTGAGCTTTAGGGTCTTGACTTGAGGGTCACTTATCCAATATTTTTTTATTTTTTGTTATACCTATTATATTTTAAAACTTAAAGAAAATCTGGTGTAGTAATTGTACCATTTTAAATTATACAGGTGTAAATTATTAATGATTTACTTTATTAAATGAAAGTTCACAGATAAAGGTTTCGTTTTAAACAATGTAGAAAGAATTTTAATAGCGGTACTAATCACTGAATCGCTACAGACTGTAATTGATCTTTAAGAAATACTGAGATACCAATAGATTTTAATAAAAATAACTAAAATAATAAAAAATAATTTTTTGTTAAAAATTATTGCTAAAAAATTTCTAAATATTTAGATTTATTTGGGATTTCTTTTTTGAACTAAAATTTTTCTAGAAAAAGGGGGTCGATGATTTAAAAGCTAGTCAATTTGCTGGTTTAAACTAACTTGCTAGCTATTATCTTCATCAGACCTTATCTAATGAGCATTGTATCTACGGAAAAATTAGGACAATCCAAACGTGTATTCGTTACATGAACAAGTTGCGCCTTAAGTGGGGTGGTAATATAGTAATAAAGTTTGGAATAAAATTCAATTTGGAATAACTTTTTAACATTTTTGAAAAGTGTATCTGCATTGGGAAGTTGAGGTAAATGATATATATTCGTGTAAGCATTATCAAGAGTCTCAATTTGAAAGGAATACTTTGTCATTACAAGATACAATTTATTGTGTCGATATACTTAAATATCACAATTTAAAGTCATAAACCGAACTACTGCTGTAATGTAGGTAAAATCAGCTGTAAAAATGAATAATGGTTTTCATATTTGAAACTTTATAAACTTTGAAACTATTGAATATACTTTTCATCTGAATATGGCAATAATTTTAGTTAATCTGAACACTATACTTTACATTATTTAACCTTAAAAATTAAAATTTCATATACAGTCTGTATTACTTAAACTTCCTTAAGGATTGTATGGATGAGATGTTTGAAAAAAATGAGAAAAAAACTTGGGGTACTCAGAATTGATATAATTAAAGGTCGTAGTAAGAGCAGATGGTGATGCAACAACTCGAATCCTAATCACTAATCATTCATTAAAATAACTTATGAATAAGATATACAAGTGTGGAACACTGAACACATATAAACATTAACTAAAAACGATTCTTATGGTTATTGAACAGTAAAACAGAATTACCCATACAAATAAAAAGTTCAAGTACAAATTTAGGCAAGTTAGTTGAGCTCAAACACAAATCTAGTATCACATTTTACTTTTAATTAATTTAAAAAAGTAATGCAACAATGTATCCATTAAATACGTAGAAAACTACAAAATTGCGATAAATGGAGCACAAACTTATTACAAAGCAGAATTACGCTTTTAATTTACAGTGGTATTCAATTTTTCGTTGATATAATTACAACAATAGCTATACTTAAACAGAGGGTCATTCGTTGGACTGATTTAAGAACTAGAGGAGCGACATACTATACAATTTAAAAAAAAATTTCAAGCAAGCGTTATCGTTGTCGAATGGGAAAAATGCGAGAAACAAATTTAAAAACTATTACCACCGCCATCAACCATAATTTGGATGAGGAGGGTAATTGTTTCGTTCCAATCGTTCTTTATACAGTTCAAACAGAATCCTATTTTGCTCATAGTAATGAGGATTGGCTTCCCTACTGAGGTCTGGTGAATAGCTTATATCTTTAGATAGTACTCCTGCAGAACTATTTGACTGGAATAAAAAAATAATCAGATTTCCAATTTTAAAATTTGAGGCACGATTCATATAACAATCAACACATCTTTAACTTGAATTCATAATTCTTACATTTACATTAGTATTGTCTGAGGTCTTCAAATAGCTATCCATATGATTGGAAGACGGCTCATTATTCATGCCATTAGTAAATGACTGTGGTCCATTCTGAAGAATTTGCGATCCAGAATAATGTCCATGACTCATCATTCCATTAATATGAGGAAAGATTTGCCCTGAATTTATATCTTGCTGAACTTGAACATAATGTCCATTTTGAAGCTCGCGTACGTGGTGAGAGTTGGGTGCAGACTGACTTGCTCCTTCGAAGTGAATGTTGTTCATCCTCTTCGATAAAGGAACTACTTCCGGGTCATCTTCATGGTCCACACGTTCTCGTTTCCTTGAACAATAAATAGTTTGTGAAAATTAAAATTTTCGTTGAAACAATGAGAAGGTCTTATACAGACATAATAAAAATATCGATCAACCCTCACACGCATACATATTAAATGACTCATCATCTATTGTCAAACTTTTAAAAGCATCTAGTATTTCCCCCACCGCAGATGTTTCTCCTAATTCGTCATCGTCCATTTTTTCCCCAATTTAAAACATTGATGGCTATATGTATTTTGATTGAGTATCATATATGTATTATTTTAAAATTATTTTGTTTTTAACTTGAACCTACGGGGAGATCGAAAATGATTGAACGATTGAAGTATCCCCTCCCCCCTCTCCCGTTGTTTCTACGACAATTCATCTATATAGTACCTACATAACGATATACTACCAAAATGAACTCAAAAACCTCATAATCCTGAATCCTGACTTCCCGTAGCAATATTGAAAACACAACAGTGGGTATAACTTATATATGAACCAAGGGGTGAAAGTAAAATCATAAATAAAGGACAAAGTAAAAGTTCAGTAAGTC
>JAQGAA010000005.1:0-55280 GCA_034696425.1 Isotoma viridis
CTAGTAGTACTACTTACTACTACTGGCCAGAAGAGAGAAAGTTATTTCTTACTATTATTATTGCCAAGGTATTATTAGAGAAGAGGATCATCAGCTATGAAATATACTTATTACACTTTCTTTCAACTCACAACTGTTTGTTAAGAAAGGGTATAGAACTAACTATAGTTACTACTTCCACTACGACTAACTGTTACAATTACGATCATTAACCATTTTAGTACATAGAACGAGGACAAGGACACTTATACCTTTTGACACTTCTTCTACTCAAGCTATTACTGGTGCTACTACTACTAGTTTCTCTCAACTCTCTCGTAACACTTACTTTACTTACTTATTGCTTAGAGCCAAGTGTTTTCCCAGATTAAACTTTCAAAGTGACTTGGAAAAGCTAGCAAATCATGATTCAATTCATTTATTCTCACTCCTTGTGCTTCTACCTAGATATAACCCACTTAATTTTCCCAACAATTTTCAAATTACTTTGTCATCTTATGTCTTCCTATTGTCCCTACTTACAACTACTTGCTTTTCAACAAAATTAAGATTACTACGTCACACTTTGTTCCGTGTCTCTTGGTATTAAACGTTTTCAACGCATTATATGCTCACACTCATGCTTACGATCTTTTGATCTAGAGTTAGTCCCATTATAAACTATATTATTAGCATTAGTGATAATTTTATTTATATTATGTGCGTAAGTGCTTCAATCTTCTGTGACTTGAAACACTTAAGATTCAAAGCAATTAGAATACAATTAAACTTTGACATTCTTTAAGTGGTTCTCTTTCTCGGTGGATTCATACGATGTAAACACGTTTGAAAACGATTAAACGATTAAGATGACGACGAATGAACACAAAATTTCATCTGAAAAAATCCTTCAAGATATTTTATACATAGAAAGAGCTCTCAAACAAACTGATATTATTATCTTTCTGCTTTTTCAAAGCAACATATTGGACATTTTAACAACATTTCAAATACTTAATATATTTTCAAGTCAAATAAACAGGTATTGACAAAGAAGATTTATAATATAAAAAACCTATACATAAAATAGCCCTCTAGGTTCCCTAACTTTCTCCTATTTAACAAAAACTTAACATCTGACAAGAAAGGAAGCTCTTAAACGGGCAAAAACCCCTGTCAATAATAACGCATTGAACCCTTTACAATATAATGCAATGCAAAGAAAACTACTACTACTACCCTTACCATCTTCTTCACAGGCATGATACCATTTTTATCATCACCCACACTTCTTTCACCACCATCAGTTCCTACTATTACATTGCATTCAATTGTGCATCTCTATCTAAAAAATCAGACAACTACCTCCATTTACTCCTTGTGTACTGCTGCATACACAGACTTACAAACTTTCATCCAAAACCTCTTGAGTGGAGAAAGTTAAAGAAATGCAACAAAGTACTTGGCTACTGCTGCTGCAGGCAGTCATATAATAGACACAGCTGGTTTTTTTCTTTTCCTTAGTGTTCCACAAAAAGAAGTGAAATCTATATGATATCATCATCATCATCACCCTCATCATGTCCTCTGTCTGTCGCCCTATCTTAGATACTTAACAGTCTTAAGTATGTAAGTAAGTGCAAGAGGAGAGAGATTATACTCGTCGTCAGTAGGAGACAAACGGCTTTGTTCAATTTTGCTTTCAATGCCACGCACACATACACACACTCTTTAACAATACTTATATAGATTTCCATTGTTGAAAATTGTTATAGCTAAGCACTGCTTCTGCTGCTGTGGCTATAAAATAATGCAAGTAGTGGAAAGTTAAGAAGTATAGATGAATGGCTTAATGATATAATTATAGCTATATACATATATGTGTATACCTTAGGATTAAAAGTAGAGAATGGAGACACAGTGTCATTACATAACAGGGTGCAAAAGTACATATACACATGGTCATATGTGACATGTGTGTACAATGAGAGAATGCGGCTCCGAAGCTGATTATAGTTTCAAATAGCATAGACAGACACACAGACAGACATACACCAATGTACAAATAAGGTTGGCCAAAACCAGTGGAGTCTTAAGTCTCAACACTCAACCAAGACTGAGTGAGTACAAAGAAAGTTAAGAAGAAGAGGATAAAAGTGTAAAAAAGAAGAGAGAAAAATAAAGGAAGAAAAAAAGACGAAATCCATTACAAAGTCGTATTAATCTGTCCTTCCTTTCTCCCATCACTTTTCAACACCTTTCTCTATTTCCAGCTTCCATCTCAACTATTACCACGGAACACTGCTTTCTCTTCAATGTTATAAGTATATAAAGATTGGAGGTGGTTGTTCGAAAATCACTTCAAAGATTTTGATACGGATTGGTTTTTTTTAAATTTATTGTTTTGTAAATTTTGCTTATTATTTGTATTCTAATTTTATCCTAACAATTTTTGAAATACATTTTTCATTTCTTACTCCGAATTTTAACCACCATCTCCTTGTTCTCATTAGTCCTCATCTAATCAATTAACAACAAAATTTTAAGAGTAAACAAAATCTCCTCTGAAAAGTATGATAGACTCTTAACTCGCCAAAATAATACGATATTATATTATTATCCAGTAGGGAATCCACAGAGAAGACTCACTCCTCACTATTACTACACTACTACACGCTTCCACTTCTTTGACTCACATAATCCCTGAACAAACTGTCCTTTCTTGAACAACTAACTAATCTTAAGCATTCCACCATGTACCACTTTCACCACACAGCCATACCAGCATATATTCTAAGAAAATGATATTATTATTGGCTACACTTTATTCAACCATATTACATTAGATACACATGGAAAACGTCTCGGAAGAATTGCATGTTGCATTTCTCATTTCCCAAACTCAAAGGGTATACAATACTCTCTTCCATTCACTACTACGTGTTGAAAGCACTGATGACCAACCAGGCCTATTCCAATGTGTACAATAGTTACTATGGCTTGCAACAATAATAATAATATTATTATTAGAACGTAACCCTCATAATGCAATAATATTCTTTCAATAAAAACACCACCATAGTATTATTATTATTATTACTAAGACCCCAGAAGAGAAAGCCGAGTCAACCTCATAGCTCTTAATGTCACTAATGATCACAAGTATCGTAAATGGTTACGGGACAATAATCATATTAAAAAGCTGTGAGAAGCAAAAAAAAACAAAAAAAAATAAATGCGAAAAGCACTGGGAGAAAAGTAAACTTTGACAAAGAAGTGTTATTTGGTTTGGAGTTACAAAATGATGTGGGATATAAAATATCAAACTGATGTAAAAATAAATTGTCATGGGTCAAATTGCGCTGGGTGAGTTCCTGGTTGTGGTGATAAACGAATTGGTAGAATAACACCCATTACATCAAATGTTAAAGCGTGTCACAAAGTGCCTCTGTTTTACAAGGGATTACGTTATATTACCTGCCTTCTACTCCGACAGGTTGGGGTGGGTGTAATACCAATAACTACAAACAATAATTTTCTTTAGTACAACGTGAGAATCTTGTTTGTAATTTTTTTTTGGCTTTTTGTAGTTCGGATCATTGGCTTTTAAAGAGACACTATGAAGAGGGTTAAACTTGCATATAGTAAAGCCTAATTAAAACAGTTCCGGTGTTCAATCAGTGTTTCCTTTCCTAATTACTTTAATACTTTTTTTTATAAAAAGCTAAAATAGTAAAATAAATATGTTGACACAACAAATCAATATTGTGTCCAACTCTCCTATGAAGTAAACCAAGTTAAAGAAGAGAGACTATAAGGTTTTTTTAAACTGTCCATGCCAATCCACCCCATCACCTCTCATCATTCTAAGCTCTCATGTCGTAAAGTGAAGTGAAAGTAAAACAACTCTCGAACTATCAGTACAAACAAGTAACACAAAAGAACTCTCAGCAAAACCAAATGAACACAAAGTGACCTCCATAGCAAAAAAATAAAGTAATACACAAGTACTCGTAAATTGTACTCGGGCATATATACTCCTAGGTGAAAATACACACTTATAAAATCTAAACAAGAAAAGAGGTAAGAGATGAAGCTAGACAAGAGATAGGACACAGACGGAACGAAGTGGTTTCTTTTTCTTTTCTTTTCTTTCCATCCTTTCAGATGGGGAAAGTGAAAAAGACAGTTTGAGTTTGTGAGACGGGTGGGGACATAAATAGTTACCTGTCCTCAGTCCCATTTATTTTCCTTGGGAAAGAATTCTTCCACTACTAGCATATACACATAGAGAAGGAACTAAAACTATTACTAGTAGCAGAAGCACCACTGGTCCCAGTAACTAAGAGAAAGAAAGAGCTCTTTTAGCTTTTAGTAGAGGTATAAAACAATTTAAGTCTCTTCTTCAGGGAAAATTAAGGAAATCCAAGGACATTTTATCTCAGTCAACGAGATCACTTAAAACAATCTTAGTCCCTGAGAAAGAGACAGATAAGACGAATGTTTTAAGAAGAATTTATCCCTTCACTATTTCACCAATTACAATTAGGTGTTTTAGTACCACCACCATCACCACTACCAAATACTCTATAACTATATACATACTATAGCTTGGACTATTACTTCATACTACTTATTCTACCTTATCAACATTATCACAAAGCAAGCCAAACTAACCTTACTTGCTAATATTAAGTTACGGCTATTGCCATTACCACACTACCACTACAATCCCTAGGCTAGTAGCCAAAGAAGCCAAAGACTTCTTAGATCTTCTAGAATACTGTCTGTCTTCTTGGCACAACCAAGGTAATTTATTCCCCTTTTATTTATCTTTCCTCTGGCAGATTTTATTAAAGACAAGGAATGGCTCTTCTTCTTTAGTCTGACTTTGTTATAATAAGACGCACACACACATACACATACAGACGCACAATTTTATACTTGGGAAACTTTAGAATTAAATGTTTCAGGTAGGAACTAAGAAGACTACATGGCCTTTGAGTAATCTTAACTGTATTATCATGATAAAAAGATCTACACTCCCTTACATATGTATATCTTGATACAATACCAGAGCGGTTTTAACTTTGCACTATTTCAATGAATGAGGCTAACAATTACTATACAGATAAGATATATACATATATTTATATATGACTTTAGTTAAAGCTGTGACTTAAGACTGTCACCAATTACAATTGGCTTTTATTGGTATGAGTTTCCTAGAACTATCTTGTAAGTTATGAGACTAGAAGGGAAGTCTTAATGTATTGTATTATTTTATATATATTATTTGAGTAGAGAACAGAGAGTTGAAACACTATTCAATTTAGGAAATCCACCTACACACACACATACATACCAAATACTATGCTAAAAACACTAACTCATAGACTTTATTTAATTTTAACTTTATTGGCCTTTTCCTTCCTTCTGTTTCTAATAGGGAAAATTGTAATATCTGCCAAGTAGCTGTCAGACTAATTCATAAGATTAGCAGAAATTATCACCTCTCTTGACATTTCATTTCAACTTGATGAAAACTAATTTATTGTAATAATATCTTGCATGACAGTTGTGATTAAAGTTCTAGAGCATCAATTAGACCTTAAAGATCGATGAAATGGTGGAGTGAGACTTATCACTCACAACTAATAAGCTGTGTACTAGTAGAAGTACATGAGACAAATTACATTTGTCACAATTTCACAAGGTTGCTGCTACCTACGATTCTATTAACTGTACTAACCATATGAAAGTAAAAAAAAATCGGGGACATAAGGACACATAATTGAAAAAAATACTATCCGTCATACTCAACATGTCCATCCTTTTCCTTGGTTTAATTTTATTTCTACTTACTAATAACTCTTTACGCCAAACTGTCGGCAATGTCATGTCAAATTAGTATGTATTAATACAATATATTCTAGCTACTTGTTTTTTTCATGTCATCTCCCCACAACAACAATCTTCAAAATAAGAACTATCAGTCTTTGCCACTACTACTCAGAAATACAGATGTTTTTCTCTTATGATCAACAGGGTTGGAAAGCAAAGAGAAAATTGAAGTAGAAAGGACACGTTAATTATAGAAAGTGACAGCTCGTTTTAAATTTCCAGACAGATGAAGTGACCCAGAGTGACATATTCTATCATCGTGTCTTAATAAACATGTTGAAATAAGATGAAAACACTCAAGAATTCAAAGAATTGAGGCAGAGGACGGAGTTTCTTCCTACAAAATGTTAAATGTTTGTGTAATGTGGAGAAACGCAATAATATTTACTAGTTGGAAAACCAATAAGCGTGAAATTTAAGCAAGGAAATTATTTTGATGTTAGCAGGTTATAGCAGTGATGGATTGTTTTATAAAACCTTTTTTTTTTTATTTAATATCACGTTGGTTGACATATCCCAAAGTCATAGTGGTATCATCATCACCTTTCACATTTCATGATTCAATTTCTATTGTATATGCTTACTTTGTTTTTAACGATGAGATAAACCCTGTGTGTTGTTTTGAAGTGCAAATACTAAACACTAACGAGGTGTCAAGAGAGTTGGAAAAACACAAGGGAAAGTAGACAACCCGAGAGGATAGAATAACTTCTGTCAACTATTGAATCAAGTGTGGTTTTTGTGGTATCATTGAACCCATCCAAATCATTCAAAACAATAGGACATATAAACTAGTAACATCATCATCATCTCTAAACTGTGTAGGTTGACAGCAATAAATGAAAAAACGATGTCCACATACAGTGTACTGTATCAGGTTGGAATTTTTGTATAGAAATCTGTGACCATTGTAGTAAAGTACCAAGGGCTTTATAGGTACTAAAATAATCTAGAGTGTGTGTAAAGAAGAGTCGATGACAATAAATTTTACGAATAAAAATTTTACACGGAAATAGGAAATGTTGATGACAGAATAATTGCAATTGGATTTTGAACGACTGAATGCAGCTAACATTAAATTCATCATAAATATTCGATTTTTTCGCCCAGATGGTTTTCGCCCAACGGACCCCAGATCATCCCATCCCGTGGGTTGGATCGCTTTCCTTTTGAAAATTCTAAAACAAATCGTTTAGATGATTGCAATTTACTGTATATATATTTCCCGTGCATAGACTTGTTTCTACATTATCTTTGTTCAGGGGTAATTTCCCTATAAAAATAAACATGATATTTCTCCAAAATATAAATAAATAATTCAGGATATAGTTACCTAAAGTAACTAAAATGCATGAATGAAAACTGAAAAAAGTTCCTAAGGCAGATGCAGATTATTTCTCTGAATATTAACTGAAAGGCATTATTATTCTAAAAAAGGGAAAATATATACTCTACCTCAATCTCATCAAAATTAAACATTAAACATATACCTATAAAACATAAAGAGTGACACTGACAAGAAGAATGAATTCTTTAAGTGGTTTGCATTTTTCTGTTTGTTTCCCTCTCCCACTAGAATGGTTACTTAAGTCATCTCCAAAATCCTTACATAGCTTATCATGAAGATGATAGATGAGTTCTTTATTATTAAATCAGAATGAAGAATAACGAGGATAATAACTGTAGAAAAGGAGCTCTTGTATGTTTAAAAATCCTTGTTTTGTCTCCCCCCAAACTTTGTCTCTTGAAAAGCTAATGCAAACGTAAAATGTGAAAGGAAGTACCTCCCTATAGTGTCCTTATTAACAACAAAACCACTAACATCAACAAGAAGCACCCACAACTCTTGTTGAATCGAGGGTGAAAGTCCCTTTATATAAAAACTAGTTTAAACCACCTTGATAAAGTCTAGACTGCGTAGCTACTTTCCCCGTCAACTCATGCATACATATACTCACTATACTCACTCCAATCTTATTATACCACAAAACCACAAATATATAAAATAAATGCGAATGCACAATACATATAAACTATATAGTAAATGTCGTTCATTCTAAAATTTAAATGGTGTAATAGTTAATACAGCTGAAGCTCATTACAAGCAAGCAAATCTACTGGTATGGCTATAATCTACAGAGAAACCGGAAATTGAATGATATTATAATAGTACATACTGTGATCTATAAAAGCAGAGGGAATCCACTTTTGCATTTAAAGAATAGTACATTCCAACTGCCTAAAGGCATTTCATTCAACAAAATAAAACTCTAGTGTAAGGTAAATTAACTTATAAGTTACAAATGGATTCACTTTTATTCCTTTCGAATTCTATTACACACACACACATACTGAGATTTGATACCAAGACAAATAACACTATGCTAAAATTTAAGTGATGATGTAAACCTATTCCAAATTTATTTGTTTATATCTCCAGCTCCAGCTAGTATTTTTAAGTTGTGTAGGATGCATTATTATAAAGACTTGTGAAGGGAATTCGTCCTCAGAGAAAAAGAATTAAATGAAGCGTTGTTGGCTTCTGAAGTGTTTCACCTCTTTGGGTCTTATTATTGTCTCTGTATGTAATTCAACTAGTCTGTTGTCTGTTGTGCCAGTGACCATATTTTTGTCTCACATCAGAGGACACACACACACACCACCCACATCAAAAAATAGCCAATTCAATAGTGAAGTGCTTATAAGCTTGTATACAAGAGCTGAGTTTCTAATCCAAAAGGAAATAAAATTCCATATCTTGTATGAATGATGAGACAGTTGAGAGCGCAAACAGAAGGAATAAAACTGTATTTTTATGGAACTCTTTTCTTCTCACAATTCCTCGTAATCTTGAGGTACAACCCCCAAGGTGCCTTTTAACTCTGACGTCTGCACTTTACAAAACAATATTTACTGTACACATTTATCATTAAAGTGAATCTCTTCCCTTTTTTCTGAAGGAGTAACAAGAGAAACTCTTACTAAGAATTTACTCCTTTTTTGTATTACTTTGGCTATTATGTATTTTCACTACCTAGATGTTCTTCAAGGGTTGTTTACAAATTGGGTAAACGATTTGATATGATTTTGGGTAATCAATCATCACAGAAATATATATGCACATAGAATTAAAGTAGATTCAGTAACTGGATTTATTTTGTAGACTTATATGCTAAATACGATTCCACACCCTGCCCTGAAGTAATACCCAAACCCACGCTAGGCACATGTAAGAATTTTAGAAAATATACTTTTTTGAAAATCTACCCCCACCGTTTCTAAACAGACCTTCAAGGTGACTCCCTCCCATATACTTATTATATTATTAGCTTATTGTTATTGGTATGGTTGAGTGAAAGTACTTGTAAAGGACAAAGAGGTATGATGATATGATCCGGAATGTTGGCTTTCTCTATTCTCTCTTTTACCACACTACCACCACCTTCATCCCATTCTTCACCTGAGAGATGACAGCTTGTGGATCGAAAACATTCAGCCATGCCATATGCCTTAGTTGTCATGATAGATGCTTAGAATTTGGAAACATAAGGTGGAATGTAGGTTAGTGTGTAGTAAGGTATGAAAAAGAAATATTAGTTTTTTTTCTCTCTCTGGAAATTTACTACTGTACCTATCAACCCATTATATAGTAAGAGTATTTTCTGCGTATGTAGAAGTAACTATAACTGTATTTCTGCAATAAAAATTCACACAATTGGTTTTTTGTATTGCCTCCCCCCACAAAATAACGAAATCCATGTCACTGAATTTATTCCTATTTTACATCAGGGGTTATAAAACTACACACATATTTACTCCCTTTCCATTCAATTAAAACTGATGTCAATACTGGATGATGTATCGCTGTGCTTGTGACTCAGTCAAATAATGTTTAAATTACAAAGGTCCTTGGGTACTCTACATCTATCATTTCCAAAATGACATTGGGCATTAAGACAGTATCTACTTACGATGACAGTTTTCTCGATAAACAATAGCCCTCAGCATAACTATCTTTATGACATTCCCCTTACACTATCAGCACAAAATTCTAAGAATTCCTCGATATATTTTAGAACAACAAAGATATTCATAAACTTCTCCATCTCAACTAAACTTACGGCCACTCATACTTAAAAGTAATTCAAATTCAATAAAAGATACAAAATCCCTTTGATAAACTTAATGAGGAAACCATTCCACCTTTTTAATACCTGATACATTTCAAACGAAAAACTAACCACAACACAAAAGTTCATACTTATTCATAGAACAAGTTTCTTCTCTGTTAAATACTAAAAGTAAGAACAACAAAGGATTTTCCTACTTGTTAATTTGCCAAAAGGTTTCAAAATAAATATTTCCAGGGTAGACAAACACAAAGGATCATAAAAGGTTACCGAGATCGGGACTATTTTGATGATGATATAGGTAATAGGATAACACTGAAGTTCTATCTTATTATTTCTGTGACAGTGGAACATAAGAGATATGATATCATTGAGAGAGATATATTATGTAGAGAAGTATCAAATGGATGAATGGTTGGATGGACAAGGAATAAATAATTGGAGACTTGTAGTAGTAGTAGTTATCACTTGGGTAGAAATGTGTAGAGGGCTAAGTGCTTAACACCATATAATATATAAAAGAAATAAGGTGTGTGTATGTACTGTGTATGAATAGGAATAAGATATAGACAAGAAGTGCTCTCATCTCATCTCATTGTCAGTGAAACTTTGTTTTCTCCCTTATTTGCCACCTGAGTGGTTTCAGCTCAACTCTCAACTTTCTTTTGATCTTCCGTCACCAATTAGTGGGTTTCTGGTTTCTCAGCTCCCAGGACGACTCCTTTCGTTACACTAAACATTACCTTCATCCATCCATCCGAATCTATCTTAAAGCTATCTCTAAAAGAAGAAGTACCATTAGAGACAGGCTGCATTCTACTACTTCACATAAAGATCCCTTTCTTTATGTTTTAACAACCGAGTTTAAACTGCTACAGAGATTCTGTGTATGCCAATCTAGTTAGTTTATAGAGTGCCTATATAGAATTTTATATATTGTATAATAATATTTTCTGTTACTTTCCATCTATTTTCTCACCATCATCACTATTGCCGACCCTTATTGTCTATGATGATGAAAGTGAAAGGTCTTTTGCATGAATAACTTACTGATACTTCCGCCTCTGCTACAATTATCAAAGAGGCTAAAAATAGTGGAACACCACCACAATTACCATCTCATGGTTTACCTTTCAGGAAGCTATGACATAGTAGTAGTGGTGCTGGTTCATTCTTTGAAGATACTAGCTACGCCACCATTGTATAAATAAGATGCGCCCAGCCTCTTAGTCTGTATTATTTTCTACTATCACCTTTTCATTGGGTAACCCTTTTCTTCAGGTATTAGTTCAACACTGCAGTTGAAAATTGCATCCCATTGGAATAGACTCGTGCAGCAGAGAATACTTTCAGATGTACTTTGGGGAGTCTAGCGTTGTTGGAATTTCCTTAAAATATTATTCTTGGTCTGTTGGCCTCATTCGAATCGTGACTTGTAGTAACCCTTGGTGATTTTGCATTTGTCTGACTCTATTTTTGCAACTGCTTTCATCTATTTCCAATTAGGCTGCCAATAACTGCAAACTAGTGGAAACCCTTAGACACTACTGGGAACATGTATTATTACAAAGTTTAATAAAACATCTGGAGGTGAAAGTATTTCTCCAGCTGCATCTAACTCAAACACAGCACAAAGCAATGGAATGCAACACACTCCTCCTCCTATTCTCTCTATACCCACTCCCACTACTTTAATTGCAAAGGAGTGCAATTGTGTGCAGAAGACATTGTGTTACATTGAGGTTGAATTGAAACATTTTAACATGAAAGGTGAAGTAGGTGGAGAGTAGACTTAAGAATATGGGTTAAGCCTCATGAACCCATTCTCTGTATGTACATAAGATTAAGGTAGATGCTCTATAAAAAAGTATTAATATTGCACACATGCCGCGATGATGTTAAAAGGGGGTATAAAGTGAATAGTTGTGAGCAGAGAAAAACAATTTCATTTTGTGGACAGAATTTACTCGTAAAAAACCATAGGGAGTCTCCAAAGTTTTATTACTTTTTCCTCAAACTGACGGACTGACTGACTTGTCTGTGACAAATACAGCGATTTTTAGGGTTATCCTTTGCCTCACCCTTGTAATAAAGTATCATAGAGTTGTACTTTCCTACCTATCATAGACTCTCATACTTTTAACCACACAATTTCTATTTCAACCTAACCAGCCACAAAGGACATGACACGATCTGGAATGCTATACAATTTAACATTATATTAAACCAGTATAGCATTATATAGAGGAGAAAGCTAAAGTGAAAGTCTGGAGTAGTTTACACAACGCACACAAAGTACCTATATAACCCTGAGGAACGTGAGTTAGTACTACTGGGTGGCTCATGTAGTTATTAACTTATCTCTAATTGCAACAGCTGGATTTGAGTACTTTTCTCGTTAAAATCTGTTCTATCACTTAAAATTTTTAATGAGTCCCACCCAACTTCTTATTACACTTTTTGCTCACTCAACCTCACAAAGTATTTTCAATATTCTCCAAGGGAGTAATAACTATCTAACCTTTTACAGAGTTATAGTAAATTACCATGAGTTTGAACACACTAACCGGAAGTGTAAAAGTGTAAAACAAATTTTAGTCTTATCCCCAACTTGATTAATAGCTTGAACAGTCTTAACATACATATGACGATGTGAGTTTATTTCACTGATTTACTAGTTTCACAAGATCTACTTAAATTTTATTTTCTCGACATGAAAATCTTACTCTTCTTTCTTTTATAACTTAGTAAATCATAGGTGCTAGTAAAAACTCAACAAAATGCACTTAGATAATTAGTTACGGGGTTACGGCTAATCACAAAATGTATAATTACAATTTGCAAATTTGATTATCAACTTTCTGGTTTCTAAATATCTGCATACAGTTAGAAATGAGCCTCTCAAAAGTGTCAGTTGCAACTTCCAATCACTTCCAATTGAGATAATATTTAAAATGCTGCATAATTTTAGAATATATGTGATCTCCCTAAGAAGCATCAGGCTTTTATTGAACACTTTCTTGTGTCCATTTCTTAAAAAATACAAATACAAAAAGAAGTTAGGTACCTTAAAATGACCGAGGTAAATCTTGTTTCAACCTTAGTTGTTCTACTAATTGCGTTTATATAAACTATATCACCTTGTTTGTCAAAAAATAAATTGGGCTCTACAAGAATTTTATATCATTACAACTTTACCATCTTTAAGTACACTATATCAACTCACACACACAAACACAATATATATCAAATGAAATCAAACATAAATGATTGTCAAGCTCCATCCGCTCATGTAGGCCATAAATATGTACACAAGGCCCTCGACACACACAATTAAGCTTAAACATATGTACTTACGAAGAACATACTACTTGTGCCAACCATGTCAACTCTACTTTCTCCTATCTTGTATACACTACTGTCATCTCACTCACGCACTTCAATTAAGTCAAATGTCCTCTCTATACTCTCTATACAGTCACAGTCAAGTACACAAAGAATAGTCTATATATAGTGCTTATGACACAAC
Organism: Isotoma viridis; assembly: GCA_034696425.1. Classification (NCBI taxonomy): domain Eukaryota; kingdom Metazoa; phylum Arthropoda; class Collembola; order Entomobryomorpha; family Isotomidae; genus Isotoma; species Isotoma viridis. Next base: position 13,543 of record JAQGAA010000005.1, read on the forward strand.
TAACCTAATGAGTATCATTCCAATTTAATTGAGAGTCTTTCCCCGTTCATGAAGCCATCATTAAGGAACTTAAGAACAACGCATACTACTACATACTACATACTACATTTAACCCTTTTACAATCAATCCGGTATATTCTCTGACCGTCACGAAATAGTTTTTAAGCCTTATTTAAACTATTATGATCAACTAACTAGCTTAAAACTATCAGAAACTTTAAAAAATTCCGACCATTTCTAGTACACTACTACTTTTAAAGCAAACATTGCAAAAGTCTGTGACTAATTTTCAAGTAGAGTGTATTACTCCTTGTGTAAAATAAGTAAAACATCACGAATCTAGAAAACGTAGTCATGAGGAAAGTTTTAAGTCCAGCTAGACTCTATCTTGTAGTAAACTAAACAAAAGTGGTTCAATCGCCTGTACTTTCATTACACTAGTTTGGATTCTACCAGAAAAACTAATCTTCCTACCTGGATTGGACCTGGAAGAGAAAATACCTTATGTTCAGATCTCCCTAGCTTGCACGAATAACCACACAAAAGTAAAATATTCATAAAATGAGAAAGATTCAACATAGCATATTTGATAGTCTACGACTCATACCACACACACCACAGACTGACTACCACTACTACTCCTACACAACTACTGACAAAAAATATAGTATTATAAAAGGATATTTAGTAGGCACCTAGGAAACCTAATGGTAGGCCATCATCATATATACAGCTTCAGAATAAAAGGGAAACCTTAATTAGCCACGAATATGTTAAAGGTAAACCATATTTCCGCCTGGTTGAAAAGTACGTGGCAATAGTTTTTGAAGTGAATAAATGAATATGAATGAGTGCTCAAGGCAAACTTCAATGCAGATGAGTTTCATTTCATAGTACTACCACCACCCAAGACTTACTATCCCATCATCATCATCTTCATCATACATACGGACCATCATCAGTAGTACTATCACACAGAACATATACAACCTACTATCAACTTCTACTTACTTTTCACCAACTACCGGATGCATCGTGAAGAGGACCCTTGCTTGAGAATTAAGCCAAGCTGTACTAACTCAACAGACCTTACTTACTTCTACTTACTTTCCCCACTACTTCTACTACTAACGGTACAAAGTACTGTGTGTGTGTATGCTGTGTGGTGTACAACATGGGAACTTGGTCCGTATGCATAGAATAAAAAGTAAAAGTTATCACTACTAACTAACACCACTACTATCATACTCTTTCCCTTATATGATACGCATACACAATATGTACATTTGACACTTGGCTCCTCTCTATGCAACATTTAAGTCGACAGATCTCATCTTCTCTACTAATGCTAAAAAGACTATCAAATGAAACTAAAGAATCGTTTCAATACGTATTATGCTAAATGCACTGCTGTCCCTATAACTAAGACTATCAACAGACCCCAACTGATCTACTTATACAGTACATTATGTGCATTATTGCAGAATACAAACCAAAGTGTCTAGGTATAATCGTTGACTTATAGCGTATCATGTGTATATATGTATATATAAATGTAGATATACGAAATAGATAGATACGTTCATTATTGCAGAGACTTTACTTACTTTTAGTTTCACTTGGGAACTTAGTACATAACTAACTTGTCCTGTATAAAATTGTGTTTAGTAGACTCCTGAAAAGCCTAAAGTCTACAGTGTCTATTCTGTTTGCGTAGGGCATTGCATCAAAGTACCACGAGATTGAAAGTAGTAGAAGTAGTGAGTACAGTATGAAGGCTCGTGCTTGGGATGATAATGATGCAAATGATTTTAAACTTAAGCCCTTCACTATTAACCACTAGTATGTACAAAGTATCAGTCTGCCAGAGTATACGATCAGAATCATCAGACTAGATAGATAAGTACTAATTATGAAGTTAGTAATATTATTGCTTTGTTCCTTTTATTCAACAAATAACATATATAAGTAAAAGTAGTATAGAACTAAAGTACCTACAACTACTACTATTTGCTAGTATTTAAAGTGCAGTAGTTTTACTAAACCCATCCACCAAAACGTTGGTAAACTAAACTAGACAAAGTACAGACAGTTGCAGTTTCGTAAGTTGGTTCGTACAGGTTTAAAGTTGGAATTTACTAAAAATCCCTTTCTAAACCCTCCAGTTCCTTTCTGATCCCTGGGAAATACTACTTGGAGTAACATTGCGTACCTTTAATATGGGAGTACTATGTGCTATCTAATATAAGGTATGGTAAATGGTGTATCAATTTTGCATTAGTTCTGGATCGGCAAGTAAGCCGGTTTATCACTTGATATGCTACAATAGATATTATTACACTAAAATTAAATACAATAGTACTTCAAGCGATAATACTATTATACAGGTTATTATGCTACAACATGTTTCAGGCAGCAGCGTATAGTCTTCAGACATTTTTTAAATACAGTTGTTCAAAAAGTAAATTCTACTTGTGGGAGACAACTCTTCATAGCTTCTTCATAAATATTTCTTTTATCAAAGAAAATATCGATTGTAGTCATGCGAATAAGCCGAACAACCCATGCGCTTCCTATGTGTATTTAATTGCAGAAAAAAAGTAAAAAGGAATTTCAGAACATTTTAGTAAGAAGCTAGCAGTAGTAGAGAAGAATAACGTAAATCGAGCTAGCAATCCAGAATTAATAGGTTCAAGGAATCTGAGAAAGTTGTCTGTACTTTGAGATATAATATTATGAGAAAGTTTCATACAGAGAAAGTTCTGTATCTCTCAGTTAACGTCACACACAAGTGACAAGACGCATAGTGTTATTTCCTTATAAAACTTCATCCCTGCCCTAATCTAATATATATTGAAGTAATACCTATTAGGACTGAGTTTGTCCTACTACACATACAGGAAAGATATGCGTCGTGGTCTTGGCTTTCTTTAAACGAGCTCTAGAAGATCAATGCAAGCAATCAAAAAGGAAGTTGAGGAATTTTAATTTAAAACTGCATATTCATGACTTCCCTTTAGAATCGTATGGCAAGGAAAAGCTGAATGAAACTAGTAGTAGTGGTAGTAGTGTCCACACTGGTTCTTTTGAATAGAATTAATCTTTCTAGGAAGAAAAACGAAAGAAAGGGAGAGAAAATTCTAGTATGTCCCCGGCACAAAGGAAGCTTTATGGATCTGAAACCTTCAATATTATAATAATAATAGTAAAAAAACTTCCCGAATTTCTATTTTAATATCATGTTCCATAATTTCATATAAGTGTGCCTAGTAGTAATGAAATGAAACAACTCATTGTTACATGTTCGAAATCTTCAAAGACCATGCACTTTAGAAGATGGGATTTTATGGAAAAACTAAAATACAAAATTAAATTTGGGAAGGAAATTTGTGTCATTTAATCTCCTTTCCTTACACCATGAGTAAAAAAGACCATAATTATAAAATCATAAAATATTTGAAATCTAAGCATAAATTAAAGCTGAGTAATCCGATCCGACTCGCTACACTTTCCTAAAGAGAAGACTCACAAGAGGTACAAGTACCAAGTATCATATACATACCACTATTACCAACCAACACTACCACAAAAGTATTATATTTATAATGTAAAATATCTTATCATAAATTATAACTTATATAACATAACCCTATTGAAAAGTGAATCCCAAACCCAAATTTTGTTTCTTTTATACCAAAACTAGGGTACAGCTCAGTAAGTACCATCACCCACCCGTTCATTTTATATTACAGCCAAGTCAGCCGTATTTTCTCAATCATTAGAAGAATCAACTTCATACTAGTACAAACTACTTACTTCTATTCCTTTCTATTCTAAAAAAGATTGGGTTAAGAGTTTTCTCGCGTTTTCCATTAAAATTATAATTAATTTAGACTACGAAGGAAAAGAACTTTGTCAGTAAGAAATGTAATAGAATTCAAGGCACCACAAGCAAAGTCTCCTCTCTAATTTTCTACTTACTACAAGAACTTATGGAAAGACTACTTATTATTATTACTTCATACTTATCATCATGCATGCATACATATTGACCAGATTATAATAATAATACCGTATTATAGATAAGTATTAAAACTACCAAGGACCATATTATATATTATGGAGTGACTAGTAGTAGTAATAACACTACTACCACTGACTATACAACATAACATTAATTATAATGAATCGTTTCTCAGTAATCCAAAATCTCCTTTACTTTTCAGTTTCCTAGAAGTAAACTGCGGGCAATAATAATATCAGTTTACATGCTGAGAGTAAACTAACTTTTCAAAAAAAAGTTAAGTTAGCTCTATGTTGGTCGAATCTGGAATGCTCGAATAGAATCTTCTTACATATATTATTTCAAGCATGGTATATATATCTTATGAGTTATATAAGTTAGTTTGGATTTAGGATGAGTTCGGCGTATTGAATACTAGACAGCCACCACCATGACCACCAGCAGCATTATTGCATACCATCCCAGAAGAGAGATACTAAAGGCATGACTTCAAAACCCTATTCAAAAGAGAGATAGAGAGGAGAGAAAGTATGTAGAAAAGAGTCTTTTCTCTTCTTCTGCATAAATGGAACTGGATTCGATAGAAAAGTTTCTTTAGGCCAACTCAGCATATTTAATGGGAAACTATGAATAACTAATTAAAAAATGAGACATGATGGCAAGAAAGATATTTCTTATCCAGTGAAACCTCTCACATAAGAAAATGATGAAAAGTTATGAAGAAAGCTGGAGCACAAGTATCTACTATCCTCTCATATATATACATCTGACTAAGGTAAGGATTCTCTGTCTGTACCAACTTTGGCTATCTATTGAAAATCGTGTATAAATTCCATTATATGCTCAGTGAGTATGGTTATATGGTAGTATGACAGATGAAAACTAAAGTGTTTGGCCAACACAGCAGAAAAATACCGTATCCCTTTCTTCTTGTTACTGGTTACCCCCAATATGGCCCCACGGTTATATGATTTTACTATTAAACAAGAAGTGATACTGGACTTAAGAAGGGAGTAAAAAGTAAGACTGAGATTCGAATCTTTAGCTTAAGTCTACAGAAGGAGCCTATGGTATTTAATACTATAAGACTTTTCGTACTACTGACTCACAATGTATAAAACTTGTCTCTTCATAAAAACTCCGATATGGAATATCAGCGTAGTAGTAATGATACGACTCCAAGCGTAGCTTTAAGCTTGATAGAAGTCACTTTTAGTTCATATTCAATTTCTGCCTGCCTAGAGTTTTCATTCATTTTAGAAGAGGATTGGAGTCAGTGATGGTGGTAGGATACAGTAAGGAAAGCCTTTGCTCGTCATCTTGAATCTACACTAGAATATAGAAAGCTCGATACTTGAGCCATATCCTTAAAATGTTATGATGAAGAAAGAGATGGAAAAAGATACTTGGTGATGTTCCTAGTGGTGGTTGTAAGCTTTTGTATAAGGACAAGGAGGACGGAAGGATCCTCTCTTTTTCTTGATTCCCTCAACTGATACTGATACGATGGTATAATACTATCATCATCATTGATAATAGTAGTATGCATTACCTTAGAGCGACTACTACTACTTTTGCTACATAATAAAGAACTCTTTATGCTATATTTTCCAGTTTTTACGTGGGGGCTCTTTTCTATGATGATGACATGCCTCCAGATTTCTAGTTTCCGATGATATCCTTCTTCCGTGGACAGGGTATTAATCTGAGCTTTGCTCACTTTATTGCTGAGTTTGCCATTCACCAGAGTAACTCTTACACAGTGTGTCCTACATACTTGTACTTTAGATACATCTACTACTACTTGGTTTGTCCTAGTAGGGTGCCACCCTCTCTACCTCGCTTCTCATCTCTTTCTCCCATCCATCTAAACTAAAGTTTGCCAAAGTTAGGTAACTAAGCCTGAAAGGATGATGATGCAACTAAAGGTACTCGCTAACTAATACAAGAGACAAGAGGAGTGACTACACTGGTGCTTCTGCTAGTCCAACTACTGATTTCTACTTAGCCTTAAACTTACCTTTACAAAATAGTGAGAGAGAGAGAGAGAAGCGTAGTAGTAGTAACAAAGGCAAGAAAGAGGAAAGAGTTTCAGTTTATAATCACAGCAGAACTTTCACTCTCATTCAAACCATAGGGGATGGGTTTACTTAAGCCTGAAGCTAGATAAAACTTTGGGCCATTTTTGCAAAATTTGCATAACTGGATCCTCATCTACTTCTAAACTGACAGCTAATTATGCCCCATGTTTGTTATTTGATGGGGATGAGGATCTTCGGTATCATGACGAAGACTAAACTTACTCTAAAGATAAGTACTAGTGCAGTGGTGAGTTTTGGATAATAATGCTTCTCTCATACCCGTACGACTCATACGATATAAAATAGTTTCTAGCACACAGCGAGCAACGATTATAAAGTTAATGGGAATTCATGGTTTCGCATAAAAGAACCAACTTCTCCTTATTCGCTTGTATGATGAGATCATGATATGATGACGATGATATTTTGTGGCTGTGGCTTTTATTATATACTTATATTAGTCAGCTTTCTCCATGCTTATCTTTACTTTGTTTTTATATTATTTCTTGTTGTGATATCAAGATAATAATGGAAGTACAGAGCTGAGGGTATCTAGTAAGTAGCAAGTACCACCTAGGAAGATTACCCCACGACCAGTCGCTCCCAGATGCCACAATATCCAAGATGGTTTCAAAACTATGAAGGTACACTGAACATAGCATTCACAAGTACAAGTGCTTCATAGTATTCACATCGACAGCTAAACTTTTAAGCAAGTTTTAAGTTTTTAAATCCTGTGTACCATCATTGTTGGTTAGAGTATCATCGACTGAGCTTTTGAATTCATTCAAATGCACGAACTCTTCTAATCCACTAGTACACTTACTTGCTTACATCGCAATACTTATGTAAAATAGTCTGTTGTTTATTCTCCTTTTTGAAAATCTAACACAGTGCATTAACCAGCATTTCCGCATTTTTTTAAAATTTACCAATGCATTAGTTATTTTTTTGCTAGCCATATTGATACTTTCACTTTGTAGGCCTAAGCCCTAAACTCCCACACAAGCTTCCACCAACCCGAAACCATTATATTGGAGCAAAGCATAAAATTCGACTCCAAAATATAATTCATACAACATAACATAAAATCACATAATAGCTTTCTTTCTTAATATGCAGTACCACAAAATCTGGAAAGGTGTTTAGTTTCCTGCACATGACAATAGATGAGTAAGGTAGACTACGTGATTGTTTACGAAGGTGAAATTAAAAGATTACTTTTATGCATGCTAGACACTTCAAACCGTGCATAAATCTGTGTACCAAGCTCAGGTGTGCTTCGATGTGTGTCCAAGTACTTCAGAGAAAGTTACAGAGTTGTCTCCTTGAATGATAAAATTTACAAGGACATCACCAAAAAGATGTATGGAACATGGAGACAAGAATCCTCAATAAGTTTGCATATCCACGTACATATTATGTAATATACAAACTTCCATGGAACATAGTGGAATCCATCACTACTAACTTATCTTCAGTCCGTACTGATGATGATGTTATTACACAAGAGCTGTTCAAGTGTCATTAGCACTTAGCAACTAGGTAGAGTACTGTACTGTGAGCATAAACCATATCAACATATAGTAAATGGCCCTTCAAACATACCTACTATGAAACCTACTAGGTACATATAGTTTACCATCTTATGTACTACGAGTAAAACTATGAACTAAAAAAGCGAAATAGAGTTTAGTGTAATTCTTACATATAAATGACTCCAAGATTGAAATGAGCTCCATTGTGTTGAGGATTTGCCTGTATGGCTTTCAAAAAGGAAGCTTCAGCGTCCGCCATGTTAGATGATAGTGCTCCCAAGTTGTTATAAGCACTCGCATATGTTGGCCACAGTCTGGAATTTGAGTACAATCATAATCAAATTTAAATATGCATTTAATAGTATATAGTATCATCCTTTTATTTAGGTACTTGGAGTTGGAACAAATAAATTAAAATTAGGATGGAAATAAACTTTCTGATCATTGAAGTTCATTTAAAATAGACAGCAATGAAGGGGATTCAATTTAATCTTTTATCTTCCCACTCTCTTCCGGTTGTTGTATCCTGTTAATTACTACGTCATAAATACCAGTATGATTTATTGCACTTAATAAGAATCTAGAATTAAAATTGAAACTCCAAACTTATTACTAATCTCATAAGCTAGTGATTAATCTGTTCGTAAAAATGGGTTTCTAAATGTTGAACTACCTATTTTTCTCATTGCTTGCCACTAAAAGTATACTTTTTGACATTTTACAAAGGAAGTCTTTACTCGCATAACACAAACTTTCTATGCAACAAACTATGTAACTTCACAAGTATCGCAAATTGCAAAACAATACTTGTGATCTTGTTATGGAACTTCTTTGCAACTGCAAGTTATACAACGAATGAATTCCAGCAAATATCTATAATAAAGTCTTTTAGAGATGAGTTTTACTTGGAACAACCTTTTACTAATTAAATTGTCTAAAAAAATAAAATTTGAGCCGTGGAAATAATTTCCGCTTCACTTGCTAATTTTTACCTAATCAAGTGGAGACTTACTGAACAGGTAAAGCTTAATTACAAAATTGCAATCCACCTGATGAACCTTAGTATGCATGATAAGGGAAAAGCTGCTGTTTTAATGAAACAATATATAATAGGAAAACTACACTATAATCGCTACATAAACAGAAGACAGCTTTTTTGTCAAACTAGCATATAAGACTCATCTAAAATTATTTGATTAATTGGACCCTATAATCTCACACTAGTCTCAACATTCGTTTTATCTCTGCATCTCATTTTAGTCTAAATTTCTCAAAACTTCCTTACATCTTTACTTCTTTATTACATCTAACATTTTACTCAATTCCACTCCAACTCAAGCACGGGCGGATGTACATATGGATATAAGTACCTATTCAACGCACCTAATAACATAAAAGATAAAGCATTAACTCCTTCATGAATGCATCCGGATGGCTGTTACAGCAATTGCCACACCACCACTAGACCACTACTACTACTATACTACTGCACGTAATGCTTTCTCCTCTCAAAAAAGTTCATCACAGTAGATCTAAAGGCAAAACACTAACTTCTAACATTCTAACTCTAACGAACTTCAAAATAATGCTTATTGCTTTAGCAGTATCTTTTCTTCCTGAGTGAATACCACAACCTCCCCTTTTCCATACACTTCTGATTTACTTTGGTGAATCAAGTCTGATATTATTGCTCACAATATTCATTCTTACCTCATCATCATAATAATAATCATCATCATCACTCAGATTTACTGTTTAGATCATGATCATCATCACCATGAAAGAAGTTTCAGATAATTTTTACTTCTTAGTTTACACATTCATTTCTCTTCGTTCTTTTACTACAAGGGAGATATTATATAATATTTTTTTTACTTTTCCTTTTCAACCCCTTGCAACTAGTTCATACTGTCTAGTATTATCCTTAGGAAAAGCTATTGTTAGGAATGAAACAAAAAAAATATCACAATAATAATAATAACCATCATCACCATCTTAGTCTTATCCTCAGATAAGGAAAGGTACATAGAGGCTTAAGACTATATTATTATTATACTACTGCTTCCACCATTGAACTATCAGTTACAACTGCCACAGTAATTATAGGCAGTAGTAGTAGGTACTAGTGTCTACAAGAGAATATGGATTAAAACTGACACACTAGTTTATAATTACTAAATGTTGTTTTCTTTGTATTTAATTACTTTTAATTCCTACAGCATGTCCAACGCACTTATTATGCATCCGATCTATCTAGTAACTAAAGATAATTCTTATGTAACAAAACTTCACTACCTTTCATTATTATAACCCTAAAGGTCTTATTAATATTATTACTATGTATGCTTAGTCAACCTAAGGGTATTACCCTATATCATATGCTTATTTAGTTTTTCAGAGCATATCATTAAACAAATTTTAGTTTACTCTAGAATGACACGTAATGCAGGATTAGCAAATATTATACTTCCTCTCACAAATATTGACGAGTTATCTTTACCTACGTAAAATAAAGTGGTAACTTGTAACTCATACTGTCAAGTTTTCTTTGAGCGTGTATCATTAAAGTAAACCAAGCAGTAATTAAGTTACAGGAGCATATGAAAGTTTTAAAAGTTTTCATATAATTAAACCTACTCAAGCATTAATCAAAAGTATTCCATGGAATTTTATACCGAGTTTGAAAAACACGGAAATTTCATTCGGGTTAAGTCACCCATCCACTTCTCATTAGATTTTTACTCCTACTTATTACACCTTTCACTGAAGTAAATATTGATTCAATTTACACATTTCCTTATTCAAAACATACGTATATACTTTTCATAAGTGAAATTACAACCCGGAACCAGCTTGACCTCGCTCACTTTGATCGTTGTTGCTCGTTGTTTTTTTAGTGTCAGATGTACCTTCACTCGGATTGAAAGAAAGGTGAACTTAATATATCGTGAATGGATTTAGAGTGAGAAAAAGAGAAAGTAAGAGAAAGGCACGCAGATTGACACAGATAGATATAAACTGATAATAAGTATTCAAATATAACGTGGAATACAGAGACTACAAAGAGAGTGAAAGGACATGATTTTAGCATCGGGGATCGATTGACTTGAGAGAAAAACAAAAGCAACTGAATAAAATGTATAGGTTGAACTCACCTGATAGCAATTTTGTAGTGTTTCACAGCTGTTTGAATATCACCCAGGTCCTTTTGTAGATTAGCATAATTGTAATGAACTTTCGCATTCATAGGGTTCTCTCTCACGCCCGATCTGCATCAGTTAGACAGGTACAATGAAAACAAACAAATAGATACGCACACATTTAATAATAATACATATAGAATCAAATAGGAGATAAAAATATACATAGATAGATATATATGATCATCATCATCAGCACCAATACTATCACCGGGACAAATGTTAAAAACACACGATTCAAGCTTGACCGACTTTCTCTTTGATCCACCCTCACTCACTTTCACTGACAATCAGTCTTTTCTACTAAGTACATGAAATAACGGCACATACCAAGTTGTACTAACAATGATTCTAGATAAACAAATATGTGTGTGTATGTGTGCCTCTTCTCTCTGTCCAACTCAAAGTCTATTTGATATATGTGTATAATCCATCCATCCTTCCATTGCTTCCTGAACTGAATGCTAATGGGATGTCTAGAACAAAGCAGACAGGAGAGTGAAAACACAAATCAATAGATTGGAAGTGAGATTTCTCGTTAATTTCTAACGAGACGGATGGCTATGTATGAATGTATGTATTAGAACTTTATAGACACAGATATAATTTCCAAGTTTAATCGTTCACTTGAAGTTTCTCTTTCTTTTGATATTATTTCCAATACTACTTCTATTATTATTACTTCTGTTTGATGAGAACAAGTCCAAGTGTTAAGTTTATAATATGTCTGTCCTTTTTGAGTTTAACTAGTAACTAGAGGATACTTTTGTTCAAATTTTCATTTCAGATTCAATAAAAAAAACTTTCTCTGAATTGGTTAGTGTGTTCTAAAATTGGGCTTATATTTAATCGAGTGCAAAGAACTTATTAAATATAACAAACAAATTTTACAAATAAAACACTTGGGTAAGCTTCTTTTTCGTTTGATGTGATATAATAATAGGCCATCGTCTCTTAGATATTCATTGTCATTAAAAAACAATTAATGATTTAATTCCATTGTGTATTCAAGCAAAACGCGTTTTAAATTTTCATTCCGCTTAAGCATTAAAAATCAATACGTTAGAAACATAAATGCTTCCAAAAAGAGTTTGAAAACAGCAAAGTATTAAAGTAAGATCTTATAGTTACTAAATTGAAATCAACTTTTATCATTTGAAACGTAACATTAAGTAAATAGTAGTAGACAAGGGTAAAAAGAAAAAGCACTTTAGCCTCAACACCAAAAGCCCATCGGTCTTTCCATGCATGTTCTTCTTAACTCCGTGTATGTATCACCATCTCCTTTTAAGCACTATAGGAATAAGGTAAAGGTATGATTTCACTTGGTAAAGTGAATAAATAAATGAGGATTTTTACGGAAAGGAAGGGTTTTGATGAAATAATAATCAAGAGGGAGTGTATCTATCCAGAAAAGTTTAAGTTTGTACTGAGTGACTAAAACACACTCAAACTCCTCCAAGTAAATGTGAAATGGGAGCGCAATGCAGTAAACTAAACTGGTAAAAGTTGTTGGTGAAAGTGTTTACATTTCTGTTTTTTTTCTGTACACAAGAGGCAGCTTTGTAGCACCACAACCACCACTACCATACTTTTCTCTTGAGTAACAAACGTAAATTATGTTCTTTAATTTCATGAGGTCTTGACCCATTATCTGATCTGAATCTATAGGAATTATACTTAGGGGCAAAGGGGGATGATGAAAGTCAATCGTCTCCATCTAACTCTTGTGATTAACAAGATTTACCAAAAAATCCCTTCACTAAATTCATCTCTCAGCCTACTCCCACCCTCACTACCCCTTTCATTTAGTTACAACTGAGATTTCTAATCAATTTAATTTGAATTAAGATTTTTTTTTTCTTTTGCTAAAAAACATATAAAATTCCTTTAAAATTATCCCCTTCAACTTATGTACTAACCATCATCAAACCTTCAGGTAAACACTACAGTATACTGTATCTAAGGCAGTGATGATACTTGAAAAAAGGCAAAAAAACACATAATACACATACATTCTCGTAATATACTTAGAATTAAATCTCTATAATACCTTCCTGAATGGTACATGCCATATTCAACATTGGTATATAAACGGGTTTTACTTTGTATCAAAGTTTAAGTAAGGTTTTTTTATGTCAAACACTAACCACTTTTTAGTAGAAAGTAATAGCTTGAAAAAAAGTATTGATAAAAGATATATATACAGAATTGAATTGAGGATTTTGAGTGCAAACCAATCAAGAGTTTTTTTCCCTTACTTCTTTAGTTTGGGAGTGAGTGAGGTGAGGTGAGTTGAAAATTTCATTAGTGTAGAGGCTTCATCGGTGCCATGAGAAATAATTGATCAGCACAGTTTGACCTGAATTGCACATAAAACCCTTTAATACTAGACTGACTCTTTTCTACCTAGATTCCACAGAGTTGAATCTACTAACTGCTTATAGTTATGTTCTTCTTTCTCTGTGGTAGTAAATAAGCAGTAGTAGCTTTGCCTATGGACTCATTTTACTCGGCAATAGAATCCTTTTCCTTTTAGCTATGAAATGAAACTCTTTTAGTGGAATCGAGACAAAAATTCTCTCATTTACCATTTACTTTGAGACCTTTTATACTTTTATGTCATATGGATACTTACACTCTGGGGTTGCTCATACTCTCTCTACGCAATCCGTTCAGTGCCGTAAGTATTATTGAGTTTTCCCTGTAGATAAATGCTAAGTCTTGAATAAAATCGAAAAAGAAGTAAAATGTATAGAAAGAGGTAACTAGAAGACGAGAGAGGGTTTGAATTATTTATACAAAATGTTTACAATATTTTTGACCTTTTGGAGGAGTAGACAAATGTTAAACTCTCGTATCAAACTCTTTAAGAAATACTCATTTTGATGCGAAGGGTTGGTTAGATTATGAATATTTGATTCATTTACTCATTTCTTAACAAAGTAATTTATCCTTTAACTAAGCCGTAACCTTTGTGAATATGATGCGTCACCGCTTGAAGGTAGACAACACAAAAATAATAATAATTGATATTTTGTTTCAATTGATAAGGTAAGATATAAAGGTTTTTAAATCCTTTTTCAAGCTTCTATTAAAATTTGTTTTTTACTAACATGATTTATATCAATACACAATACATAAAAAACTGTTTTTTTGGCCTCTTTGAAAACAACAACGAGAACAGCCCATTGTCCTTTTACACAAAATCAATAAGATACTCTAACTATAGAATCCTTAAACCGCATTTCGTTCAGCAGATTAGCTCAATTTCTTAAAACTAGAAACATATTTTTAATTAATTTACTTCATACTTCAACAATTCTTAAAACCCGTCCAGTAACTAACTAAAATCATGAAAACAACAAGATAATTACGGCTCTGCAAATTTTAGCAAAGCTTGCTAAATCTTTAGGTCAACTGCCTTACTTTTAGTTGGCAATAGAAAAGGTATATAGTAGTAGTAGTAGGTTGATGGTGGTAATCTATAATAGTCAGTCTAGTGGTAACTACTACTACTTCTACTTTTGTATATTATATGCCAAAGCTATAAAATACATAAGTACTGCTACTACTATGCTATTACTAACGAAATTCTCTAGACTTTCTCTCCAAAAAGCAAAGAGAAACCTTAAGACAAGTATAGGGAAAATTGTTCTACGGTAACATTTTAGGTTTAACAGAAGTAAAAGGATGTTTACTAGTCGTAGTCACCAGTTTAACTTAAGTTTACATTTCCCCAAGGAGTTTACGTCTCTTTGAGTTGGACATTCTCCTTTCGTCTGCTGCTACCACATGAACCAAGGATACGACGACGATACGATACGAAGCAAGCCAAGTCTCACGACATGCATATCTAATGAGTTTGCTGAATGAGTGTGAATTGTTAAGGACATTCCTTTTTAAATGATAGGCACACCCTTTTGTATGAATAAAGTATGATGACAGCTAGACAAGTAAGTTCCCTTGTATGTACACATAATATGCATATATTATTATTATTATCATGTGTATCTATACACACATCACACACATTTTTTATAACAAATGTATGTAACTAAAGAAATTTAATGATATAATGAGATATAATAGTAATCATCATGTGAGTGAAAAGTATTCAAGTACATGTGTATTATTACTATGTATACACGTGCTTTTTCTATTATGGCATTATAAAAGTAGGTACATCTGCTGAGCTGAATACACACACACACATTCTTTCTTATCCGGATATGTCAACTCTAACGACTTTCTTTGTTATGTCGGACTTTCTCAACCTTAATTTGTAGTGGTGGTGGTGGCTAAAAAAGAACAGAATGGAGTAATTTGTTTCGTAACAAGTGAAATGTGTCAATCAAATAAATTATTCAAGGTTTAAATTATCATTGAATTACCAAGCGAATATTTATAATATATGAATTATTATACTTATTAGAATGTTGACTATAGAAAAAGCTTTTGAATAGAATAGTTTTAGAATTGTTTGGAAGACTTTGTACCTACTTGTATTGTAGGAATGTTTGCCAAATTATTATAATTATTATTACTATTTATATTAGAAGACAAACAGTAGCAAATCGTATCAAAAATCAAACGGGGAAAGAACAAACAAAGGAGTTAAATAAGTATCTCAGTAGGATAATTATAGGGGAAAAAGCCACATATGAAAAAACCGGTGGTGACTGGGCTACACACCATAATAATACATAATAGTAATAAATATGGGAGGATTTTAGTTTCTATTTTCAAGGCATTATTCAATACACGAGGATTTGTGATGTGAATTTCATCAAGAACATTTTTCAAAAATCCCTTCCCCCATCAATATAATGGATTCAATAGTAAAAGTGTAAATTTGATAAAAGCTTTAGCTCTAATAATAATAATAATATATATCCTCTTTTTGTAAAGGCTGAGAGATACACACAGACACAGTGGCTGCTTAATAGATGAGGGGGTGAAAGATTTTCGATAAACAAACTGGTGAAGAAAGCCCGAATGTTTGTACAATTCAACACTCTCCAGTATAAAACGAAGGTTTAACTCAAAGTAAAATTTCGTTTTGAATTTACAGATACATTCGGTTATTGTATTCTCATATACAATTCAAAACTGTCTAGTAGTAGTGAGAGGTCTCAGACAAAATTCTAAATCCTGCTTAAGGATGATAATCCTAAGTTTATTTGCATTGCTCTCACTTCTCTCGTACATCCTAACACATACAAATAATACTCATCCTCGTACTTTCACATGGAACAACTCACTTACGACAATAATCAAAAAAGGAGTGGAATAGAATAAAGATACATCGAAAGATAAAAAATTGACAAGGGGGCTGAAAACAGGAGTAGTAGTAGTAATACGGCTACGATTTTTACATTTACTGAAGAGTCTGGTCTAGAATACCAGTTATGCCAATGCATTTGGGTGTGCAGTGTGCCACCACCAGTGATGATGGAGAGGGCAATAATATCAATCTTTAGTATTTGTACCAACATCTAGATAAAAGTCATGTTATGTACTTCTAAAGAGTGATAGGGATGTCACAAAAAATTACCATATGTATAGGGAGACAAGTAGCAGAGAAAGGAGAGAAAGAATGTAAAGGGGAAAGTTGGGACTTTTTACCAAAAGAAATGCTCAAAAGGTATACATTACGATCATGTTTTTTGTGAGGTTAGGGAAGGCTGTGTGACTTGAGAAGAAAATTCAAAGTCAAAATCAACAGCAGCAGACATGCAATAAAAATAAAATAAAACATATGGAAAGGTACATGGTCAAACATATATAAACAGACACGAGGAAGAAGATCGAGAGACAGTAGACGACATTCCGGGGATACAGAACCTAGGGTAATTTTTACATTATGCTCGGGAGAACACAAGTGATGCACCCACATTTACCTTTTGTGGATGCAAAATTTTATATACCAAAAGTGCATAAAGGCAACAAGGAAGAATATATGAATGATATCAAATAATAAATATGGTGGATGAAAGTCATGAAAGTCATGAAAAATATATAAATGCATACGAAGGCATTTTTTTGGTCTTAGCCTTGGTCCTACTACTGATGCATGGATGAATGAACTTGGACATTTACAAAATTTAGTTTAAAATTCATCAGACTTACTCGAAAAGACTAGCTCGGGATTGCCAAACTAAATTCTGGTTCCACGTTTTGAAGCTTAAGCTCATTAACATAAGGCATAGGGCGAGCACCACGAACTTTCGAGCTGCTGGAAGCTTGTTCTTTATGCAGTCAATCCCATGGGCGATCAGGATGCAAAATCCAATGCTAGAAAAAAATTCATAAAAAAACATCCATAATAATAATAATCCATTGAAGATGCTATATGATAATAATAATATTTTTATTAGACTAAAAAAGGCTTTCACTCTTATATTTATACACACATATGGTTTTTAAACTTTTATTCGTAATCTAATCAATATTCCGTCAATAATGCATATAATACACACAAACCCAAACGAACTACACCACACACTAGTTTACTTTTCAGGTTACACTCCGTCCATAAACTTAACTTGGGTTTACTTGACATAGTACATTGTAAGTGAGTATACTATAATATACACACGCATATGGCATAAAAGGAAGAAAGGACTTGAAGAGGAAGTTAAAGGATGGATGGATGGACATAAAACTTTCTCTCTGAGGAACAGGACACCCACCACCACCGAAAACCATGCTACCACCATAATATTATCACAGGCAACCACACACCAACCACCACCACCATCACCACAGCAGTTACTACTACTACCCCAAGAAGCTTTTCTTTTTACTTGGTAATGCTAAGAAATAGGAGACAAACTACATTTTCGAACCAACACAGTCAACTACTGTGTATTTGTATTTTACATTTCAAGTCAAAATGACTTTGTCTCCTTTTTCCTTTGTATTGGAATATCAAATTGAGTGTCGACGTTAGGCAGTGTGATAAGCCTTAAGTTTATTTTATTCTACTTCCTTTCTCTACTTAGAATCATGCACGGTGACAACAGTACTACCCAGTGGTTGGTTTTTTTCCTTAGATGTGATGCGATGATAGGGATGGTGGTCTGTCTCATCTGGGTGACAAGGAATAAGGTAGTTTTGTCGTTTTTTTAGAAGAAAAAAAACGAAAACAGGGGAAATGAAAGGACACTCCCATATTTATTCACTATTTCATATTTGACTCTATAATAACACCTACGTACCATACTATTATACACGAGAAAAATAGAAAAACGGGAAGGTTTTCTTTGTAAAAAAAACTCACTCCAGATTCTATTCACGATCACTCAAAGACATGTGTCCATATGTGTTTGACACTTTATGAGAAATTCAAGGTTAATGCACATCATCATATATAAAATAAGCTGCAGCTGCATGCATTGCAGTAATAATAAATAAGAATGTATAATAACAATTCATAAGAACCAGCCAGGGTGTATTTTACCCGTTTAGAAAATATATTTCTCTTTAAATGAACAGTACCTTGGGATTTTTAAGAAGCTTTAAGTACTACTACTCTTTAAGATACCTTACAAAAGTAAAAAGGGTTTAAGGTTTTCAATTCCTCTTAGATAGATAAAGCTGTGAATTTGTAATGTCAGTGTGTGTGTAATGGAAATTGAGGAAAAAAACCCCTATCATTCAATTTGAACTTGATTGACAGTCACGGAAGCCATCACATCGATATTATCATAATCCTCCTTCCTAGTTCATTTTAACTTTGTATACAAACTATAATGCACGAATGTTAGATAAATCCATTTTGTTTTCTATTTACAATAGAATGCAATACAGTAGTGCAATAATAGTGCAATATTTTTCGGAGTGAAGCCAAAAAACAGTCAGTTGGTTTCCTGTACAAACCGATGTTGTGCATACGAATAGTATAGTTAGTACATTTTATGTACTTTATATAAAGAAAAATACTTTCTCCTAAGTTTGAAATGCATCATGCACGTAAACTCGTATAAAGACACATTGTGCATTTTATATTCAAGCTGGTAACTATTATCCATGTATATATATGATCTTCCTACCTACTATATAAATAGAGCCTATTACTACTATATACCCACATCATAGTTTCAGTATGGGATAGAAAGATACTACTTCGTGTATCCTCTTCTCTTTCTCTCGTCTTGAAAGAATCGAAAAGGGTTTCTGGAGAATGGAAACGAGCACAGAATTCAGATAATGTCAATAAAATGGACAGTAAAGCAACTAAACTGTGTATTCTTATACATACGTGAAGTAGTAGAAGTAGTGTGTACTCCACATGTCTAACATTAAAGATAGCTTTGTTCTATATTTTCCTTAGTAGTATTCTTCCCACTGACTCAACTCTCTTATTCGATACAAGCCAACCTTTCTATTTCTACTTTCACCATGAAAACTCACTTCAAAAGTACAAGGCACAGGATCCACAGCAGTACCCACACCATTACACGATTACAACCTTATACCCTTTATCTATAGGTATGCAAGCTATCTGTATGCAATATGATGATGATGGTAAAAGGCTTTCGATGCATTTGGACTTGGGCTTTTTCTCCTAGGTTCCTTGTTGGTGGTGGACGTATTAAGAGGTTTTTATCTCAATAAAAAGAGCCAGAAGAAGAGGCATTTAATTTTATATTCCCTTTATACTCCTTTTTCTCTTTTAATAACATTTGAAAAGAGAGACGGAACGAAACAAGGAGAGGAACAGCTGTTGTTACTTTCTTACTTTTACTTATATACAGACCCACACTTGCTTTCACTTCCGATACTGTGTGTGTGTGTACAATTACAGAATGTAAAACATAAGCTAATCCATAAACATACTGGGTCTGACTGGACTCTCCTGTTTTTTGCAGTAGTGTAGTGTGTAACACACATCTAGTTTAGTCTCCCATTGCTGATACTGCTGGTGAAAGTTAGTAACAATAAATATCAGTAGTAGTACCGTAGTAGTGGTGGTGGTGGTGGGGCTTGAAATAATGATAGGTGATATCAAAGCTTTTACCGAGTTTCTAAGAAATACCTATGAGAATGATGATGATGATATTGTATCGATGGTTTGGGAGATAAAGCCCCAGCTAGTGATATGATACGACGATGAGCATATATAAGTATAACTTTGGTTTGGTTTTTCCTTCTCCTTTAGTTACCCATCCGTTCTGACTTTCAGAATTATCATCATTCTCCGATACTGAAATTATACCCTGTGGGACCTCCTTCCTACCCGTAAGCTCACACACACACTCGCTTTCCCTTATCTGAATTACTGATTAGATTCATTCATTTTCCCACACTACGTAGATGATAAAAGTTACTTGAGGAAAGATCGGTTTTCGAATTTCGTTACGTTTCTTTCAATATTTTTGTATTTTGAGTAGACATTCTCTCTTTGTTTTCCTTCAAGATTATAATAACATTATGGATATTATGGAATGGATAAAATTTGTTTTCAATATATATTTTGATATTGAGTTGAATTCTAAAATTACACTTTCACATGAGTTCTGTTTCTCTGAATTCCAACAAACATTTGTAGAAGTAAACAAATTTAATCAAAGTCTAGAAAAAGGTAAAAAAAAGTATTGGGGAAAAAGAAACAAACTCTCGGGAAGACATTATATTGGACTTTTTTCCATGTTTTCAATCCCAATGTTTGTTTTTAATTCTAGTCCATTGTATTTACATAGTAATATTTTTATTGTGGGAGGAATTCACTTTAGAATTGCAAATTTTGGTTAGCAGGATGTCTGTCTACAGAAAAGGAAAGAAAATGTTGGGCTAGAAAATGCCTTAGAATTCAATATATCCTGGAGTTCGTTAGAAAGGTTAATGTTTGCGGTGGTCGGAGATCATTGGAAATCATTTAAAAATTGAGAATTTCAATTCCCTCGGAGAGCTTTGAGTGCCTATAAGTATGTAGATGGATCAACAAATCCTAAAAGGCAACATGACTACTGAGGAACCACTGGTCCCTTTGTGCATCCTAGCACTACTGCTCCTACTACTACTACTAACCAATAATACCAAGAACCAAGTCAGAGGGAAGAAGTCCTCGTCAATTTCCAATTTATATTCATGCTTGCTTGTCTTCTCTCCCATTTACTATATTCAACTTGGAAATTCCAAAATGTATCTTTTCTATCCTTTCCTTGTACTTTGCACACACAACTAATATTATATACTAATATTATAATGGATTTAGTACAAGCAAAACCTGCCTAACTGTTTAGACCCAGGCTTTCTCCAATCCAAAAGGACTTTTCAACTATTACTAATGCTGTTGGCTTTGTGTCCCAAACTTCTAGTTTGTTCCTACTATGCTTTCTCTGTGTACCTATCAAAGGCACTCGAAACAGAAATCCAATTTCGAGAAAGGTACACACAGTACACACATCAACCAACCAGGATGTAGTAGATATATAGGTAAATAGAACCATACAGGATCTAGTTTACTCTTTATAAAATATCTTTGTATATTATTGTGCATTGTAACCCTCCTTCTTTAATGTGTATTACCATATTAGTCTTCTACTCCTACTGCAATTCTATCTCATTTCCTATTATTGGTAAGACCTATATGCACGAATAAGTAGATCTGGAATAGAGTCACATCCCATTGCACTCCTCATCCATGTAGAAGTCAATTTCCTAAACAAATAGAGCAGAGATTAAAAGGAGCCCACACCACTACACTGCAATACTAAACTGGTTGAGAGACCTTTGTGTGTGTTTGTATGTATTTCTAATCACATTCGATAACCCACTAGCATTTCCTACCCTTATGTAAGCAAATGGCTCTCTAAACTAAACTCTTTGAAATTGTGATGAATTCTAGTACATTTTTGCCCATGAGAACTAACCACGACGGTACACAAAGTCTTTCTTCCCTACATAGAGAAAGAAAGAAATGTGGAATTGAATTAGAAAGACCAAAGTCCTTCAACTCTCTGAGTCAAATTGTGTAACAAATTAGAATGAGAAATTGAAGACTTTTACTTTTGACTTTCTCCAAAATTAAATTATATTGTATGATTGTCATGCTAAAACCAACTTCTTAACCTATGCCATTCCCTTGCCAGTTGCGACTAAAGCTACACACTCAAACGGAAATAATAATAAATGCATTCATAATGTGAGTACTTCTCTATTACCATGTTCCACACATATGTATAAACGGAGAGAAAACCGGCAAAGGCAACTAATAAGACCGACGTCTGCTGCAACAAGGATTGCACCCAAGGCTACCACCGAGTGCCTCCTTTCTCCAAAAGTATTAAAATCATGAATTCAACAACGAAAGGTAATCAAATCATACAGAGAAGAAACGGCATGCAAACAGTACAATGGAATTTATACTCAAAACCCTTTGGAAAAGTACATCTCCCCTGAAACCCTGAGAATAGAAAGGGCACTCTATAAAATTATATTAGTACGTACATAGATTGAGCATTCCTTCCGAGTAGCTATAGTTGATATTAAATAGGGACAGAAGGTAGAATTCCAGGGCTCTCTTTTCTTGATTGTAATTTAATGTGCTAAGCCCAGTTAAGCTAGGCTCCTAGTCCAGGCCAGGAAGGACGGAACTAACTCAGAGAAAACGCAGAGGTCACAAAGACTCTTGTACCCTCATCATTGTGCATTTTGTACCTACTCTTATATGCTCACATATGTAGCCTCTGGACGAAATATACAAGCCATCATCTATGTCTAGTTTCAGTTAGAAGTTATTGTGTCTCATTCTGTCCTTACATCTTGTGCACATACACTTCTATTCTATATAATAGTAAATTCGACCCAGTAACAACAATGTAATAATATCAAAGGTTTCAACTGTATGCATCGTATTGTACCAACGAACTACGAACCTCGAGCAATAATTCCTTATTCACGACCTCGCTTTCAGCTTTCCCTAGCTTTTCTATTTTAACAACACTCAAACACAATTCGAATCTTCAGTATATTGGACGAACTGAAATGGAACTTTAGTAACTGTACAACCACTACTACTGACTTTATACTATGGAGGTGTGGCTGAATAACTATGAATTTTATATTTACTTCTCTTTTAAAAAGTAAGTCTAGTGTGTATGTACTGGTACCCAAAGGAACAAAATTCTGAGTAATAACTTAGAATGCTAGAAGGAAAGGAATGTATGCACACAATATTTGTTTATGTGTCGTATCAAACTCAATCTACCGCATTAACTAACTGAGAGATATAGATAGTTGCTTTAGACAAGTCTGAAGTAAATATGAGCGGAGGGCGAACATGCCAAAAAAGGCCATTATCAAGTAATGAAAGGTAAGTAAAACCTAGATGGGTTGTAGGAGTTAGGTGGGTAGATTGAGGTGGTCGTGGTACACTTGGTAGTAGTGGTGGGTTTTCACGCTTGCTTTCACTACCTTGCCAACCTATGACCGCTCCTTTACGGTAAATATAATATAATATGCTTTCCACATTATAACTGAATGAACAATGTGAAACAGGGCGTTTATTTGGTTACCATATAATTTTAATAAGGAAGCTGTCCGTTCCTATCCGCCTCCGCAGCTTTTACCTTTTTGTAAGTAACAATAAGTCAGTTAAGTATGACACGAGCTGTAGTTAGTAGTTAGCTCAGACAGCTAAAGCAACCTAGAAGAAGGTTTGGCTTAAAAAACACCTGGTGAAAGTTTGGAGAGAAAGCTTGGACCCAGCTATGCAAGCTGGTGCACGTATCATAATATCATCATACAACAGATCATACTCACTGCATTCACTATGTCTGTAAATAAGTCCCATACTGACTTGACTAGTGGAGTGAGTACAAGTCTTTCCATTAAAAAATTCAAAATTTTTCATCTTACCTTATATATTCTCAGTTTCCATCTAGTCTATGCATACCTTAATATTTTAATATAGCTTTCACGCCTTTTCCTTATGGAATAATATATACTTTGGGAAACCAGGCTGGGATAATGCTGCATGTCTAATGTCTGACAGGACCCTGCCTCTGCCTTCTTTGCCCTCCTTCCTAGCCTTTGGCTTTAACCTTTTTCCTTAACAGATTTTCATAATGTACGACCCACTGCTCTTATTTTTTATACTCTACTGGAAAAACTAAGACAAGTTTAAGTAGGTAATTACTTCTTTGAAAGTAGAAAGCTAAAAGGAGCCGAGATAATTTATTCCTCTGTTCCCTTAGTAAAAAAGGTGCCTTGTTATTTTGATTCTATCAGAATACGTAATGAAACAGAAAATATTACACTGCAAAACCACCCTATACAGTTTCATAAGAGAAATAGGAGATGGAAATCTGTTAAAGAAACTGTTGTTAGTTTAGTAGAGAAGTTGAATGACGTGTTAAAGAGAAGCCAAAAAGGGTTCAATGGAATGGAAATTTGTCTGGTCAGATGGGTTTGAGTCCTTAGAAGAAGAAATAGAGAAAAGAGTATTTCTTGAAAAACCAGTTGTAAAAGACGTTTAGAAGAAAAGTCAAGGGAAGTGAAATAGGGGAAAGTATTAGCTACCACAGGTACAAGTTACAAGGTACAACTGCCACTATTGCTCTTACTAGTCTAACTGCAAATAAAAGAAAGATACTTTTACAGGGAAGGATACTCATGTTCCTGGTTTCCTTTCTTCATCCTTTGAGAGATTTACTTTTTGGCAAGGAAGAGACCATCAGCAGACCTGTTTGTCTATTATCGCTTTTGGCTTAGAGCACAAGGTCGGCATGTAGAAGGCCATTTTCCTAGCTCAACTACTTCCGTGCCAGACTTTCTCCCTTGCCACCACACTCACTACCACCGCACCACCACAGTAGTAGTACTTGTCGACGAGTCTGTTAGTAGATTTCTTGAGGCGGCGGATTTCTCCTCAAAATCGATACGTCCTGCCTACCTAAACACTAAAATGAACCTTAGTATCTAATAGAGAGCTTTAGAAATAGAATTCTAGCAACTTTAGTACTAAAAGATTCCAAATTGTATCCGGAAATGGTTTCAAAAAGGGTTTGATATAACAAACGTCAACTCTACATACTTATCTTCACTCTAGATAAGAAGAGAAAAACACAGAGACAAGCAGAAGTTCCAGGTACATATTCCTCACTATTCTATTTTTATCTCGTGAACATGAAGTAATTTACACTAAGTTTTAACCAAGAAAATGACAAACCCTTAAAATGCTATCACAAAAGTGGAAAAAAACAAGTCAGCAAGTCCCTTAATAAAGAATATGTTAACTTGTCATTATTAGTGAAAATGGACGAGGTGGGTGAGTAAATGTGAAAGTGGCAAGTTGTATACTTTGCTACTAACAACTAACACAATACCATAACAATGAGTTGGAGCTTTGATTGTAGAAGTTGAGGGATTTTATCGGTTTAAAGCCTATAAAAGAAGTCGTAAAAGAGGCGGAACAGGTGTATCATTATGGTGAATCTTGTAGCGTGTAAAACTCAGCTAAAAGGGTTCCCTTAGGAGATGAACGCGACTAAGCAATCTGCGCCCGTATGGGATACCACCAGAGACCCGACCTCACTAACTGACTAGACTATTCACCCTACTACTACTACTACTACTACACAAACTCGTAATTCCATCTCTTCTACACACACACATACAACAAAAGGAGATAGTCTTCTCATACAACTAAATACCTTGGGCCTTCTCAACTACATAAGAAACGATGAATGAAGGGATAAAATCCGAAGAAAAAAGGGGATAGAAAATAATATTGTACCATGGTGTCTCAGTGGTATTAAGCTATAAGGAGGAGAAAAAAATATGAGCCAAGTTTTTTTTCCTAAGTTCGATATAATGCTTTTTTACAAGACTATCTGGGTAAATAGAAGTGAGTGAAAGTAAAAGTGTATCACACTAGTGAATCACTCAGTTTCAGACTAAAGACTATCCACTCGTGTCTAAAGGATATACCTAAATATATACAATATATATATAAGAGATAATAGAATACACAAAGATACAAGAAATAAGAACATACCTGGGAGTATAGAGGATTCTCTCAGCTGCAACAAATCCGACGGGAAAAAATAAATTAGAAGCCGGTAAGAAGGGAAACCCGATAAAAAGCAGGGAGGTAAAGATCTTGGTTCCTTCTTCGGTTCGGGATCTTCTATACTGCTTGATGTAAAACACAAATAGTTTGTACTTAACTTCATTTTTTATCAACATCATTTTAGTTTTTAAATTAAAACATTTTTCATAAATTTTAACACAACTTGGATTCACTTAAATGCAAACTGATATGATCAATCAAACAATTTAGTGTAAACTTGGTTAAAAAATGATAACTTTTACACTCAAGGAAACATACAACTTTGTGTACCCTTACGCGAAACAATTAGTTCAGTCTTAACCCAACTAATGTATTAAAGTATATATGCTTATCTATTTACATAATCATTTCCATAATAGTCATTCCAGCTACACTTGAGATAGACAGACAGACTGGAGAAAGTAGCTTACAGTATTTCGGAGTAGTAATACCACAATGTATTATTTATTACAAGATCATTGTTGTTGGTGAAGAATCAAGAGAACCACAAATGGGCTTGAAACGTGCTTCATAATAATAATAGTCCTTAGTAGTACACAAGAAACAAACGAGATAGACAAGTTTGTATAAAAGCAAGTATGCACGAACGAATTAAATGGACATATTTCTTCTTATGCAAAGAGAGAAAGTGGAAAAAGAAAAGATCCCATAAAGACACTAGACAGAAGAATTTCATAAAAGAAATGGACAAAGTATTTCGATCTCTTTCTCTTTTTCTATTTTGTTATATTTTATTTGTAAGGAGTTTTATTCAGGCCAAATTGGACATGGTAGACATGGTTGTGTGTTTCCTACTTTTACATACACACTACTACTCGCTATATAGTAAGTTTCTTAGTGTCTAGGAGTAATCTACAGTTGAGTTTAGTGCTTTGCTTGTTATGCATAAAAAATGTAAAAACTTGGATATATACTAAAGATAAATATGTTGGTAGTGGTGGTCTTATATAGTAAGTAGTATAACGTATTATTTTATGTATATAAATTCTCATGGAGAAATTCAACACTAACCGTTCAAGCTTTAAGCTTCAGTTTTATCCAACATGAATGATATAAGAAGGAAGAAGGATAGTACATGTGAAATGTTGGAGTGAAAATACAACGAGAGTTGAACTTAAAGCTCAAACATGTATGCGTGTGTGCATCATGTCAGCATGCTCAATGTTTGGGAATGCATGCATAATAAAAGTTGCAATATGAATAGCTAATACTAATATGTGTCCGAGTTTCATATTCAATTTCAATTCCAGAGAGACAAACTCATTTAACCGAGATGAGCTTACGGAATATAAAAGAAAAATCGGATTCACTCCAATAATATGATAAAATTTAGACGTATCAGGGGTATTTATTCTTATAATTGGTTAGTTATATTATTTGATGTGATATGATCTGTTTCGGCATGAATGAATGGAGAAAGTAAGTAATAATAAAAATATATAATATGAGATGTAAACTAGCATGTGTATTCTGTGTTTGTTTTCTAACGCTGTGTTTGATTTGTTAAATATATATTGCGGAATATATTATAGCTAGGGAGATAAGGCATAAAAGTTGTATTCTTATAAGGTGGTTTGTATTATTTAAAGCAAAACACGGGTGATAGGGACAAGATGGGCCTGTTTAGTCTTAATATGTGAATCCTAATCACTAAAATCTGCTCTTGTTTTCTATAAAAGTTGGAAAGCTTTTAGAACCTTTGTTACTAAGCGTTTATCGTGGTACTATGGAGCAAAAAAGTCAAGATGGACAACAAAACGGATTTCGATAAAAAGGATGAATAAATTGCTTTCTTTCTCTGTCCAGCCATATTTCCTGGATACCAGTTTAGTGTACTGCGAGCTATTTAGCTAAAAAATATAGAATTTTGCATTACTACAACTAAAGTAGGACAGCAGAGGAGATAGAAGAGTTTGTCAGCCATACAGTTATTTGGATATTCTCAGAAGAATCAGTGCTGCAATTTGAACCCAATTCATCTAGCATTTCAGTGGGAATCATAATTCCAGAGTGTGCAACCTTTTTAAAATTTCAGAAAGTTAATATGACTTATCTCTAAAGGAAACCTACTTTTGGTTAAAGCATATCCTACCAAATGGACTTTCATCTCCACAAAACACACTTGTTAAGGAAAAAGGTAAAAGGTACTCATTTATACCTGAATCTCAATCTGATAATCAGTGCTACCCTTACACACACACATACTACCCTGGCCTTATTATGGAGTTTAATCTGTAGGCAAAAAAATAAGCCCACATCTACTGATTAAACGATTATACTATAAAATTCTATGTACTCATAATCATCCACTCTGCATTATGCCGGCTGAGGATAATCCTTCCATCTAGTTTGCGCAAATACAATGCATAATATTACAATATAAAAAAAGAGTGAAAATAGCTGCTCCGGTTTAGAACATTACTATTGGCCGATATATGCCGTCATGATATAATAAATTTAGCTACGTATTTTTGTACTTGTGCGGTTACAGTAGAATTTTTGCATTGCGACTATACACATTATCAAGTATCAATCAAATACCTACTAGAATTCGGTATCACATCCCACACATAGTAAGAAAAGCATGCAACAGTAAAACACACAAGAGTACCTATAGTAGTAGTCAGTAGCAGTATCAATAGTAGTGGAATGGAATGGCTGTACAAGATTTAGGAAATTCAAGCCGCAAAATTTCATTAAAAACCACTACAGGACATTTGTTTTAGTCCAAGTCCAAGTGAAAGCTTAGAGAAAGTCGCAGATCGGTGCTTAGACCTTGTGTCTGTGATGAAGACACCCCGTGTGCAATTTAATCTAAGTGGACAACTAGAATACAAATTTTCATCCTGAACCCAACAAACCAACACGAACCATCTCAACCCTCAACCTACATTTCAGAACCACTATTACTACTACTGCTATTGCAGTTTACATTTTGAACTAGATGCACACATATATATAACTATAAAACATTGCATTGGTTTTACTTTCTCTGGTTAGATAAGCAAAAGATTCATAAAACGTGTGTGTACACATATATATATGTATATATTATACTATATAATATGAACCAGAAAAAGGTCCACCTTAAGTATAAATACCATATAGGGTGTGCTATATATTCAGCTATCTAGATTCTAGATGTACATTCTTTAACATTCTGAGTTCTAGAATCTAAAAAAGAGGCACAAAATCTTCTCTCCTCTAGTCTTTTTCTTTCTTTTTACTTTTTCTTTCCTTCAACAACTTTTAGGTAAAAAAGAGAGAAGAAAGTAAAAGAACACTGTGAGAGAAACTAGAAAGACGAAAGGAGATAGAAAGGGTAAGTCTCTTCTGGCTTGGACTGGCTGACTTGTGTTGAGAGAGTCGGGTTGGGTTGGATGTTGAATCTAGACGGGATTCTTTCATTTTATATTTCTCTGACCGTATTTTTCTTTCTCCTTTCCTTTTCATTTCAGCCCATTTCATTCATTTCATTAGCCCATGAATTCTCTTCTGCTTCAGTACGAGTCTCTTTAGACCAATAATTTAGTCATCATCCATCCAATCCAAATGTAAATGCAAAGCGTGACTTCAGCTTACGACGTGTACCACTGCTACTACTACTGACTTTGACTAAAGCATCTTTGTACGTCTACTAGTTAGTTTTAGTAGTAGTAGTAGTAGTGTCCGTGAATACTACTCTTGTAGAGGAACTTGCTCAAGATTTGCTGACTATGGTGTGTGTACCCTAAAGTTGAAAACGCTACCTGAGAACACAGATGCTTTCTTTCCCTTCCTTTTTGTTTTTAGACAAAGAAACTTGCGTTTCTTGTCTGTTTAGACAGACAGATAAACCTACATTGGGTATTCACGTTGTATATAATAGTAAGTAAACGTGTCTTCTAGTGTTGTAACGGAGATGAGAGTTGTGCTTGAGACTTTAGATGATTCTTTAGTTTTGAATCAGGTCACCACTACAGAGTGATATTACTACTGGGGACTGATCCTCTCTCAAACCATATTCCATTTTACATCAGCACTTGAGACTATTATGTAGGAAGAACAAGTGGGTACTTTTACTCTGAAACAGAGTGAGGGGCTTTTGACGTAATGAAATGCATATTAATCGATACACTACTGCATTGATAAATTGCAGCCCTTGTTCTATTATAATGTTATGAAGTAGTTGTTTGAGTTAAATGTAGTCAATTCAGCTCCTCACATACGGCTCAGTGACTGTAAAGGGAAAAGTATGTTGTACTAGCATGTCACAACTCTTGTAAATTGGGGGAGGTCGGTAATAGGTCGTATGCAGATTTTACACACAGTATGTATAGGTCTGTTCAAAACTTACACTAAGCTAAAATTTAACTCCGCACTCTGGGGAACAATTGCAATAAATTGCAATGAAATCGGAACAATACCAAAAGTGCAATAATTTAATATAGGGATCTATTTTTATGAATGAAGTAAAAACCTCAAATAATAAATTAATTCAATGCTCTATTCCATCGATTAGATATTAAACATCGAATAAAAACCTATTCCGTTACAAAATCAATACAATGAGACTCTTTGTCCAAACAAAGGTCAAAATACCCTCATTTCCCACTTTCTCCATGTCCTTTAACCACTTAAAAATGTTTAAATTTTAAAACCTTTAAAAGTTTGTTTGATCGTTTTAATTAACAATAAATGATTCTCTTAAACAATTCCCATCCGTCTGTCTATCTCATATAGTGCAAATCACTTGTGCACGAGAGACCATGCCAAAAGACACCCCATTACTTCCCCAGTAAATAAATACAAATCCACAAGAAACATTCTTCAAGCATTATATACATACCTACCTCTAACAACTTACAACCAAAAGTTTACAACTTACCTTGGCGATTAATGCTCGAAAAGTGATGGCAGCACACACGAGATAAAAAATGATACTATAAACGTTCCTCACATCCCAAATAGTCTCGACCAAAGGAATTGATCCCATTTGCCAGTCATAGCTTAGTCGATACGGACAGATCATCAGCCAAGCGTTGAAGGCTGGGAGGAATGTGTATGTGAGAAACCTGTAAGCATGCCAAATAAATGAATTCAATATATTCCCAAACACATAATAATATAGGTAAGACATTTTGATACTCCTTTTAGATATCACTATCATCAATAAGAAGAACCCTTATTTTTTACAAACTAGTATGAATCCATACCACCAACTACTTCTTTACTTTCTCTTGTACAATATTTAGGAGAGTACTTTTCATTTCAACACTACCACCACCACCACTGCCACCAGTACCAATACCACATTCTCATACACTCTCTTACATGTGCATATCCTACCCCTATTACTATATCCCCTTTGCCCTTCACCCTTTCATTTTCCTTGAAATCTGCCTATACACAATATGCATATTATTTTTTTTCATCCTGCACTTTACTTTCTTCAGATGCACTACTTCCTTTCCTGGTCCTATTACACATAATATTCTTCATAGCTTTCTTCTTTCACACTACTAAAATATCTCCCAGCTGAACCTGAACTGGTTAACATAGCTGTGAACCCTTATGTATAAACTTGTGTACTTTTTGTGTGCTCAAAAGTCAATGCATTATTCATCATCACTCTCTTCAATCCTTCTATATGTCTCTGTGGATTGCTTCTTTCCATTCGGAATGGCTTTCACACATGCATTTATATCATACCTCAGAAAATAACTACTTCATCTTCTCCATCCTTATACTTCACCGGAATTACTTATATACCCCCCTCACTATGTGTATAATAGTAATGCAGTTTAGAGCAAAGTTGTCGATAAAACACGATGCCAAGCCAAGTCAGGGGAACTCATGGTATTATTATGATAGTTTTATATGATAGGATGATACCACTAGGAAAAATCAGCTTCGAACCGCACTATATCATTGCTAAATATCAGATCCTTTACTAACTTGTCTTTTTTTAGAGTAAAAAGCAACCTTCTGCCAAATACTTTAGTTTGTGTGTGTGTGAGTGAATGTGTGTGTGGTGGTGTGGTATATACCTATATACAGTAGAATCATTTTCAGCAGTAGTGATAGTAGTAGGTATTATTATTATTATGGTATGGAAGTTGTATTACTCTCAAAAATGGCACTACTGAATACTTATTCAAGTCTCAGATTTCATCCTAAATTGTGCCTTTCCCCTATCGATTGAAATACTTTAATGTATACTTCACTTTCACAACCATTTGCAATATCCTACTTTCCTACTTATGACAATTCTCTTTTGCAGTAGTCGCTTTCTCTTCTGTCTGGCTGGTGAAAGTGATCTAAATTTTCTTTCTCAAGAGAACTGCCCTCACTACTAACCAGGACTCGTATGACTCCCAGTTTACATTTGCTGCTTTCACTTCTTTCCAAATTCACACATTCATACATTGTACTTAAGATTATAACACTTTGAGTTAGGTTGACTTCTTTCACTTTTTCTGTTCAAGCTCTTATGGTATGTTTGATATTTGAGGGTACTTGGGTTCACTCCTTAGAGGCTGCAGGGACAAGTGTATGTGTAAGGTACTTTCTTTACACACTTGCTTCTGGAAAATATCTCTCTTCTGCTAAGTGAATCTTCCTTCTTAGCACACACCACACACTTGTTTTGCATCATTTGACACCAAAGGTTATACAAGATCTAATCGCTTACACTAAATTTGTGAACAGTTTATCCAACGCCAAGAGCAAAAGCAAACTTACAACTGTCAACGACTTGTCTAATAACCTTTGCTTGCATGAGAGAAAGGGTACTTTTACATAAAGAGTGACTCCATGACTCTACAAAAGCATTAGAATTATGCATGATACATCATAATAATCATTTGCATGCATATAACAAAAAGGGTTCAGCTAAAGTTGAAACCGCAACCAGTGCAGTTGGAGATAGCAAACACCATGCCTCAACTACTTCTACTCATGTGTTATTAGTACTGCTGAAAAACCTAACAGCTTTTATAAGCACTAGTAGGAGAAATGTTACAAGTCTGCAGTGTTAACTCGACAGAACCCAGAACCACAAAATGCATAACACGAGTATTAACATTATCATCACTATCATCATCATCATCGTAAAGCGAATATGGTACAAAGGGTGTATGTTGAACGAGATGAGATAGCCTTTATCATATGCATCTGGATGGTTCAAAGACTTATAATACATCTTTGGATGTTGTTGCTCACTTGACTAAAATTAATGCCCATATGCATATATGCACAACTTTATGCACACATATTTTACGCAAAAAAATGTATCTGGTTCTGGTTACTTCGACAAATCTCCTTTAACACTTCTCTCAATCATCCCAACTCGTTTCCTTTCCCCTTTGCTAAGTTCACTAAAACTTAAAATAGTTACTATTCCTATTCCAATTTAATTTATGCAATTTTAAAACGCCTTTTATAGATAAGATAACAGCACAAAAATACATAAAGGCCTGCAGAGCATTCCACATGGCTTTACATTTCTAGTAAAAAAATGCTTTTTTTAGAAAATATGCATTGCCAACATGTACACACACATTATTTCTTAACTTGAGCTACTCATTTGTGTTTGAAGAAAGCTCTGAAAGTTGGAATAGGAAGGAACTGAGGAAAATTACTTTGCCTCCCTTCATTGGTTGAATGAATGGGATAAAGAAATTCCGGAGAATCATTTCACATTTCCTTAGGTATAAAATACATAGTTGAGTTGGTAAAAGGATATATACCGGTGGGGGTGTAGTCTCCATAGCCTAATAGTTGATAGCAATACCAGTAGCAGTTGTACAACACCCGTACTCATAAAGGACTAAGAAAATCTTAGAAAACGGTTGTAAATGGGAGGAAAAAGCTACGGGATTGTGGGATTAAGATCCGGAAAGATAATTTTCATCTCCTTGGTCTAACTCTAACTTGGCCAAAATTTTAGCTTTGAGTCGTTTCCCTTATTCATTCATTCATTTTACTACTATTGCCAGAAGATTACATAGAGGCAATCAGATAATCCGCTTAATTTTGACTTGAGCTGAATGGTATGGGATGGAAGTGAAGCAGTATAACTCATTTAAGATGGTTAGAAATAGAAACAAGTTTAATAAGTCTGAGAGATGACTAGACAGAGTTTAAGATTTGAAATACCACACTGACTACTGCCACTTGCCAGCTATTTCTTCGATGTCCAACAGCAAATAATTTCATTGTGGAAATAATATATGTTTCATTTATCCGGGTAGAGAGAGAGAGAGAGTAGATGGGTAGATTCAGCTAAATGATGACAACCACAAGAAAATCTTCTAAGAGGGACTAAGAGTGCAAAATGCATGTCTTGGTTCCTCCTTATCTACCTACTTTATACAAACTTAACAAGTGTATTCTATTTTATTCTATTGTATGCATTCACAATGATCATTCTTCGTACTAAAACTCCTTTGGTAGTGGTGATGGTGGTATACAAACAATCTTCGTTTATATTACAACAACTTCTTTACGACCGGGTCGTATAAGACGTCTGTTCCAAAACGACATGAATAATTTCCCTTAAACATAATACGAACAAATCTGTCTGTAGAAAAGGAAGTGCAAAGAGCTCCTATCAGATATGTTAGTTATAAATGTAAGTAGTTGGTGATATTTAGTAGTAGTTTGACTACCAGATAAGAAAGGGTTTGCTTTTTCTTCGAGTAGTAAATAGTCAAGTCCCCTGACTCTTCTTATATTTGTATTATTTTCTACTTTTATCTCTCTCTGAGTACTCCCACTGAGGACTACTACTACTTTTACTATTTAAGGAGATAGGACAACTCAGTAAAGTTACAATTATTATGTGAGTAGCGGATGTAAATACGGCGTGAAAATAGGAAGCAATAACAAAGTCTTACCGAGTAAGGTCAGATCTGCAGTAAGCAGCTGGGTTGTCTTGTTGACTGAACCGTGGAAATGTTCCATTCATAACGGCTAATCGACCAGCCAGGCTGACAAGGATCTGTTTTTATTCCAACAAAAAATTTATATGAAAACAACCCAACTCGTGTTAAGCCACTGTAAAGGGTTACATAAATAAGCAAAGACGTGGCATGGCGAATCCACAAATGGCTTTTTCTATAACAAACATAAAATTGCTACTTATCCCTTGCTATTTACAATATTATAGTAAAGCTAAAGCATATTACTCTTTTTTAGTCGGTATGATGATGATCCTCATCATCATCATAGTCATGAGATGTAACCCGTAAGGGTCTATACATGTTATTTCATACACACATGCTAAATTGCTATAAAGCCCTAAATCAAGATGCTTTCTTCATCCACATGTTTCTCCATGTCAGTTTTGACATCACATTAAAATCATAGAGGTTACAACTAGAAGCAATAAAAGCCTTGGATGTTTTCAGCACGGTTGTATTTAGTTAGTAGTAGTTGTGAGTTGTAGACCTAGAAGAGTGACAGATTGCTTTCTACGGTGTTTTTACTTCAAACAAGGGGCTACCTATCTGACAAAAACTTGGGACATGAACTTACAACATCACACACATGTGAGGAAATGTCATGCCTTCAGAATGGTTAAGAGTGACGGAACATTTTATGGCACTTGAAAGGAATCTTTGTACACGAGCTCCATGGGTGATGTTTCAATAATATAACTTGTAATAAAGTTATTATTGAGAAAAAACCTTTCGTTTTAATCTACCTTCCTTTTCTCACTCCTGTTTGTGACTTTAAGTGTGAAGTTTTTCTCTTTGAAATCTAATCATATATAGGAAAGGAAGATCAAAACATAACACTTAAAGTAACACACTTGCACGTGGTACTCACAAAAAGATCTCTTAAGACGTCTACCAACCAAGATTATTTACTTTTAAGCTAACTTTGTTCCTTTACATGAGAAAGTAATTAAAGAAAAACTTTGGAAAATTACTCCAAGGTAGAGAGTGTCAATCAATCAAGCAGGTTAAGTACGAGATAATCTAATGTGGTCAATAGCACCACTTTAATTTCAATATCATCACATGCATATATACACACACGGGTAAGTCAAAGTCAAACGATTAAGTTCTCTAGCGTCTTAAGACAAATAAAGCCTCTTTGATCAGTTTGATGCCAAATAAGAGGATTTATAATACCCAAGTATCCAAGTTTAAATTTGTTTTACCTTTAAGTAAACTTCTATTGGGTATCCTTATACTACTATTAATACTACAATAAAATATAGGTAAGCTTGGAAATAAACAATAAAATACATTGGCTAGATACGAAAAGAGAATAAGCTAATGCAATCCTCTACTACGTCCACTTCAGACCAATGACAAGATCCGAAACTGGTAAAGAAAATAGAAATAAAATATCTCAAAGAGATTCTATTACTCCCAAGAATCTCTAAGTAGTGAAGGGCAATCTGAAGCGCTTTCTTGTCAGTCGGCACTTCTACTAAGAACAAGACACACCTAAGATAATAAAGGTATATATACAGAGCTACAAGCAATTTAACATCATTCCAAATCCCAATGCATGACAATAAAGCAATACAACTTGTATAATATTATCCAAGAAAGGAAAGCAAAGTTATAGTTATATCCCCATCATCATCGCATCACTCCGTACACATTCAAAGATACAAAAATACTTCATCACACCACCCAAGCACGCAGGCAGACAGATGGTAATATTAGATTCACTAGAGTCTGATAGACATCCCCTTGAAAAAGAAATTACTTGTGAAGAGAAAAGATCGACCAAAGAGAACAATCTTTTGGCCGAAATAAAAAATTAATCCAAGCAATAAAGGGAAGCTACGGGAAACCAATCCAATTTCATTCCCTTGCACACATAACAGGTACAACTACGGATGGCATCGCATGGCACATTTTACTACTATACTACTACTACTACCTTAGTGTGTAGTTTTAGATACTAAAGTCATGAAAACGGACAAGGTAACATAATGGGAAGATACGCTCAAGTTTATTGAGTATCTTTGCCCATCTTATCATGGATGATACTATCGTATTCCAATTGTGCACATCTTGGTTCCTTCTTCGTATGCATTAATCTAACTGTTCTATCTCAGTTGGTGGGGGTGAAGTTAAAGCTTCAACTGTATATTACATATATAGGGAAAAGGGAAAGCAAAAATAAGAGAAAGAATAGAACATATCGTATTTTTATACACGAAAGAGTAAGTAGTAGTTTGAGGACGTACCATAGTCGTCATGAATGTGAATCTTCGTTTGAACCGTATTACATTTTGGCTTTGGTCCTGTATTTTGGTCGCATTCCACCACCTGGAAAAGAATAAAGAACTCGTTAACTTGTATTGGATTACTCTTGGGTATCCACAAGGAAGAAGACGAAGAAGAGGTTGGTGGTTGGTTATTCTATTATTATTGTAGGAATAGCCAAGCACGAAAATAGGTGGACAGGGTTAGTGAAAAAGAAATACCTAGGTGGAATACATAGCAAAGCACGAAAAGAAAGTTAAGTGTTTCTTAAGATGACATTCCAAGTCAAGTCACTTCATCGTATCATCAAAGTCGTCAACCATTCCTTTCTATTGGCTTTGACTTCTTTTTGCCAACTAACTACACAAGTGACTTAGGTACATTATACACATCAGTGTGTACTTGGTCCAATTGGTTTTATATAATATGAGCTATATAAACGATCTTTTGTACTTGGGGAGAATCCGTTGTGTATTTGTATGGACCAATGTTACTTACCTTTGCTTGGTCCAAGTCAAAGTGAGCAAATTCAATTGTTTATGTCAACCTTTGACAGCATCCATACAATCAACTATACCAAAAACCATCACATCCCATCTTTTTCTTCTAGTATGTGTACAATACTCAAGAGCAATCTAGAATCTAACCACTCTTTCATTTTGATCCTTTACCTTTCTCTCTCTCTCTCTAACCACTCTTTCATTTTGATCCTTTACCTTTCTCTCTCTCTCTCTAACCACTCTTTCATTTTGATCCTTTACCTTTCTCTCTCTCTCTCTAACCATTACGATTGAATCCACTAGTAACCCTAAAACCACTACTACTACTACTACTCACCACTACCATCATAGCTTCATCCACATCACATTGTACCATATAATGTATAAAACACACACACAAGAAAAGAACGTCTAAGTAATACAAAATAAACTCTGTTTCAATTCAACCTTATCTTCTTCTCTTTTGCCATTCCCATTGCATCGTGTTTCAAACGCACAAGACTAAAACGATACGACTCGACGAGACCAGAGAGTCTTGCAACATTTAAAACCTGCTTTCTCCTATTAGTCTCCATTCTGGTGCAAATGACTATATCTATGAGAAAAATTGTGTTGTACATATTATAACTTATTCTTTCAATGTGTGTTGTTTGTGCTCAAATGCCTTAGATAACTGCGACCAGACGGGTAGTCATCGAGTACTACCAACTACCACCATCACTTCCTTGATACTAGCTACAACCACCCTACAGCACACGCCTCATGTTCTAGAATACACTAGGGACTGTCGAGTGAAAGCATTCTTGTATTGGAGAAAGCAAGCACATTTCTACTCAGTTGAGTTTCTAAGAAAAGCCATGAGTGGATAAGTTGTAAAGGACAACTTTGAGGACTTTCCCTCTTTCGTCTGTCCGTAGGTTGGTTAGTGAGAGGCACCTTAACCTCAACCTATGTGCTTTCATGTATGTGCATCGAGATTCGAGAATTGTTATATCATCCACGTAACTTGTATATACATATAGGAGAAACCTTGTTGATAAGAAGCTCTCTATATAGTCATTCCTAACCTTAGGTAACCTTCTAACTCCCTCAAAGCGACTTGAGAAATAAGAATCAAGTCAGAGAGTAAAAGACAGGCAGACCAAAGCAAAGAGTGGCTCCTTGCACTCTTTCACTTATATTATTTTGGTAGTGGGAGTTGCAGTTTGTTGTAGTTTAGAAGTATGAAGGCATTTGTTCCTTTACATGTACGATGAGTATGTTTTAGTATTGCTTTCTCCTAAAATAGTAGAAAACTACGGAAAGGAACTTTGTACCTGCCAAACATCATACCTAGCTCCCCATGTACTTTTAATGTTTACTTGTCCACAGGGAATTCAATTGTGTTCCTTAGTCAGCCACCACTACTACCACTATAGAATATACAACACACACTAGCACCATTACCAACAAGACGAAGCTTTCCCTTTCTTTCTTTCTACAATGAACAATGCAGTAGTAGCTCAGTCAGTCAGTGCCATTACTGTGTAGTTTACCCTGTCAGACATAACAGCATAAGGAACAAGTACTTATAGCAGTCCCTTGTTACTCAAGTTGCTAAGGTCATTATGAGAGAATAAGGACGATGCATAGCGTAGTAGTTGTGACTATGGTCTTAGTGGTGGTTGTGATGATCTTTCGATGTTAAATGGGATTCCAAAACAATCCCAAACCAAAAGGAAAACATAAACCATGCATTACTACATTCCATACTATACATATTATGTATATATCCAGTTCTACCTCCTGCCTGCATCTTATCGTCATCAAAAAGATGTGTGCATTTGTTTGTGCCTGAAGACAAAACTAGAGCTTTTCTTTAAGAAAAGGCCTAAATCTACTAAAGACCCTCTGTCTCTGGATCAACCATAAACCCTGTGTAATCTCCTTTAATCATACTTTCTAGTTAAAACTGGTTAAATCATCCATAAACAAACCACTCTCGATAAACAAAAACTTATCACCCGTTTTATAACACCACAAAAAATCAAAGCCAGCAAACTCAATAAACAATATCAAAAAGTTTTCTCAAAGATTTCCAAAAAAGTTTACACAAGTCTCCCGTCATAAATTATGAACAGTTATAGAAAAGTGCCCGCACACGAGAGAGAGAAAATGTTAAGAAAAAGGGCAAAAGAAGAAGAAATAAGAAAGTGAAAATGGAGACAAGAGAAAGACAGCAGGAGGAGTAGGAAAAAAACTCTAAACTGGTGGAAACAACTCTAAGAAAGAAACCAAGAATGAAAGCCAGGGGAAAAACGAAATAAATAAATTCGAAGCAAAGCAATGCAATTGAAATCCCTTATTTTTTTGTTTCTGCCTCTGCTACGTATATCTGCCTCCGTTTCCTTTTTAGATAGGATGGGAATGAAGGCACTTGAAAAAAGTATCACACAATTCACTATACAAATAGAATATTACAGTAAACAAATGCCGGATCAACAAAACTATTGAAAAACATTTGCTCTCATCATTATCATGTAGATTTCATTAGTTTGACGTTTTCTTTCCAATTACTTTTACAGTTGTTTTTTGTCTTTCTCTTTTTTTCTCTCAAGGTATTATTCTATTCAATAAAAAATACCTTTACATTCTTTTGATAAGTTTGGAAATGGCTTGGGCTCTGTATCTAATAAGTTAAGGGAAAGTTTGAGGATTTTAGAAAGTTGGAATACAGTTGGAATTTTATAATTGATTGTGAAAACACATGAACAAATATTTGTACACTGTGAGCTTATTTTCGTGATTTTCATTTCAACAACTTACTCCTAATGGAAATGAAACATACTGCTAGCTGACATTTTATAAATTAGATTATCAATAAATAAAAATAGTAATTAATTGTTCCAGATGGATGATTTTTTATGTTTATTTTGGGACATTTTCCAATTACGGCCTGGGATTTTCTATTTAAAAAGCAGATGGCTTTTATTTTTTTGATTTGTAAAGATATATTATACAGTGCGTGACTTTTGCTATTCAAGACATAATATTAACAAATATTATCTATTTGATTTACTGGGAGCTATTAATAAGTCAGTATGATCAAAATCAATATATATTAAGTTCCACACTGAAATAGAAATGATTGAATCTGACAAATAAAAGAAATTACATGTTTTTCTCTAAATGATTATTTAAGAGATCAATCTAATTTGTACTAATTTGCAAAGGTTCAACAATTTTACCCATAGTAGAAAATTGATATAAAATGACAACTCTGATTCCTTTTATATTTTTTCTTACGTTTTTCCATTCGGTGACAAAGCACTCCCAGTCATTTTTTATTCCCCAAGTAATAAAAAAGGATACCAATAGTAAAGTAAGCTGTCTGCATCAATCCTAAAATGTCATACTTCCATCCTGTTATTTTAATTCAATCGCAATATCTCTAAGTAACTGACCGGCTTTTGCTATCATAACTGTCCAACAGCCATTTCATTCATACTCGGTCGGTCAGTTAGTTAAATCGATGTAAAGAGAAAATACCCCCTTTATATCTATGTACACCCTAAAGTAGGTCTGAAGGAACAATTACACAAAGATTTATGTTATCTACCTCTCTCCACTATGAAAAAGCTGTTCATTGTTAAACTCTGCTGTATTATTGAAGAAATGCCAGACCTAACCAGACAAGGACATGCTACAAACTTCCAAGAAGTTAATATTCCAAAAAGACCTTATACACAGACATGTAGACACAGTATTAAAGGGGAAAGGACGGAAGAACGCTTACAGCATCGTTTCAGTCCCGATCGACCATAGTGTGGCAGTGCATCGTCCTCATAATATTTTGCTCTTGGCCAACTTGTAAGATGCAAGATAAAGTCTGATAAATGATACGTCAATGAGGAAAGAAAAATTGGATTTCTTTAGCTACTACGACTACTAACACGATCACAGTTTGCCAAC
The DNA here is from genome assembly GCA_034696425.1 of Isotoma viridis. Taxonomy (NCBI): domain Eukaryota; kingdom Metazoa; phylum Arthropoda; class Collembola; order Entomobryomorpha; family Isotomidae; genus Isotoma; species Isotoma viridis. The sequence continues at coordinate 55,135 of JAQGAA010000005.1, forward strand.
ACACTACTCTGTAGTAACGTAGGGACTTAATTCTAGCTTTTTGTATACACAATGTACCAAAGCCAAACATCAATGAACTGCAACAAAGTACTCCTAGTCATAACTGCTGCTGTTGGTGGAGCATCTTCAAAGAGTCATAGCGACTT